>BPLR01012662.1:0-18567 GCA_021605095.1 Caerostris extrusa
TTGATCCAAAAATAATGGAATAAATACATTAGACTCCAGAGACTTTATTGCAGCTAGCTATAATGTGTCCATCTTACTTAAAATTTTTTTTTAATTTTTGAGATACCGTATTTCCAGGTATAATTTTTTGAACTTTAAAATATCATTTTTTATTTTTAAACGCCCAGTTTTATTTTTTAAAAAATGAAACTGTTCTAAACAGCAAAACGATCAGCCAAAGAAATCTTTCTGTGAAAACTGCGTATTCCATGTCACAGCACAGAAGAGCATCATTTTCCAAAAATAGATCTGCATCGAAAATCGATTTGTCAACCACTATCACTGCAAACTTTCATTAACCCTTCTCCTATAACATCAAATCCCCAATTTCTTTGTCCATCAAAACGATTTCCCCAACAGCTACTTTTGATACTCCTGTTTTCACTGCTCCTGGTGAACGACAAGATCCCATTTCTGATCATATTGAATTCAAAAACAATCCCTAAAAATATCTTTTTTTTTTTTTTTTTTGAAGCATCTGCGTTATTAAAATATAACGAAACGAAACACCAATGGATAGATCGAATTTAAGCTTCATATTAAAAAGAGGAAATAAAAAGTAAGCTTTTTTAGAGGAAAACTCAAGGTTTAACGACGGAGCCCAGGAGGAGAATGTGCTGCTGGGAAGCCTCATTGATCAACCTGAGAAGGAAAACCAATCTTGCTGTGAAAGCGAGGGTCTTGAAAAGGATCTGAAATGCAGGAAGTGTTCCTTTCCAGGATTATAATAAGCGCGGGGTTTAGGTTAAGCAAAAAACCGTGTTGGGTAGATGGGGGAGATTTAAAGGGTGATCAAAATACACAACAAATTATTTTGAGGGTGGTGGGGACGGCTCAGTGGGGTTGCATGTTCAGAGGATTTTTGATGTTGCTGTGCGAATTCAGCAGTGTCTATGCGATTGTTACTAAAATAGGACCCTACGTACAAAAAGAATTGGCCTAAAATCATAAATTTTTTGGAGATTTATGTCCTTCAGTTATTTAGATCTCAGGAAATTTTCTAGAATTAGTGGGTTTTTTTTTTTTTTTTTTTTTTTTTCGCGCTTATATTATAAAATTCTGACTTCTGCTCAGTGGCTTTAATTAATTTAACTTCAGCAGTTTTGAAGATATCTTAGATCAGATAACAGATATTTGGGAACCACTGAATATTAAAAATCAATAGAAATCATTCTTGCGTTTAGGAATAATAAAATTTACCAACCAAGAACTGAAGGACTTGTTAAATCAAAATAATATCACAATTTCTTTATCTACGTTTTATTACATTATGTTAATTTGTTTTTATTATATTATTTATATGTAAATGAAATAAATGTAAAATGAATAATATATACCTTTGCATGCCTGAGCAATATCATTTATTTTCCTTAAGTATATTGAAATGTACTGAAACATATAATAGGTAATAATCAGACACATAATAAAATAAATCATATATGCTTTCTTATTAAAAAATATGTGCTTTCTTATTCTTTTAGTCACTTTAAATGTTATAAAAGTAATATCTCAATTTAAATGAGAAGAAAAAAATATAAAATTTATAATAAAAAAAATTAGTTAGAATATATTATTGCTAAAAGTTTTTAATACAATTAACTTTTAAAAAATTTTAATGCTCAAAAATTCAGTTCCTTAAATTAAATGAATAAGATAATTTTTTTCATACTACAGCTAGATTATAAAAAAATGAAAAATGAAGTTTTAATAATAAATAATTATTCCTTATTGCAACTTTCCATTTAAAGCAAAAATACAAATTATCTATTAAAATTTTTGTATTTGTATTTTGTCATAGGAACATAAATTGTTACAAATTTATATTACTAACATTCAGATACTAGTTTTATCTTATAATTAATTATCTTATAATTAATTATCTTAAAACTTTCCTACATTCATTCTATAAAAGTCAAAAATAGTTTTCTAAGGGAAAAAAAATCTGTGAGAGTATACACTAATAAATATCGTTAAGATAACATGATGACAATAATTTAACATGAATTAAATAATTTCATTTTGCAAGACATCATTTTTACATTACTTTGAAAACTGAATAAATTATCAAAGTTTGATTACTTTAATTGTTAATTTTCATGTAAAATATGTTCTGATTTTGTTCTGATGATTTATAAAAAGTCTTATGAATGCAATTTGTAAATAGATGATTTTAACAAAATACATTTCACAGCCTATATTTATTTAATTTATGGATTTTATAGGTTTTAAAAAACTTGATTGTGAAGAACACTACATTTCTTTAATATATCGGTGATATTGCAGGTGTACTTACGGCATCTTACGGATGGATTTTCAGGGGTTATTGAAAGTCTGAGCATTTACGATTTGCATGGGAGAAACTCGGAAAACTTCCACTAGGCAGTTTGGCTATCTCACAATCGACGCTGAGTCTCCTCGTTCTTGAAAACAGTGACTTCAATACACACTACCACTTATTAAACTTATTTCTCTTGCACTGTGTTGTGAGCTGCGCACCTCCATGCAGGATGAGTATATGCAAATAATAATGAGCAATTGATACAGATTCTTGGAAAGACTAATAGAAAAAAATTGGATGTTTACATCTTGTATAATTATGTCATGCTAAAAATATTCAAATAGGAATAACATCAGAATTCTTTTCTAGGTTTCCAACGAATCAACTAACTCGGATGTCCAAAGGACATTTGCATACAGAAACAAACAAGTGTTTTGCAAAAGAAACACTCTTGTACGACCATTTAGAAATATTTAAATAGCATCGTGTGATGTATAGCATTACAAAGGACCCATTATGCAAAATTTCTCTGAAATGAAATTTGAGATCTACCAATTTTATTTTCAAAAACTGAAGGCAGTATTTTCTATTTGTTATAGGTAGAACTGAGAAAAATGTTTCTTAATAGAATGAGTTGCATTATTTGCAATTTTCGCCATGGGAAGAATGTTCATGGTATGACATCGTCTTTACCTACATTTTGAATACGTTTAAAATTAGTAATTAATAACATTACTAAGATTAATTTTAAAAATAAACACATATATCATTTGATTATATATCTACTGCAGTAAACTAAATTTTAGAGTTTATTTCTTTCTTTTTAGTCTTTTTCACAACAAAGACCTCGAGCCGAGGTTAATTTTATCTTAAATTTCTTTTATATGTAATGGGTATTTGAACCCAAAGAAGTTTACAGAAACCTGTATTTCTTTTAATAAATTCGATCTTTTTTCCTACATTGCCATAAAGCGTTTGATCTTCTTATATTGAATAGATTTTTGGTTTCATTTTCAACTAGAAATTGATTGATTGGTAATCAAATTATTCTCTTCACTACTGATGAGGACCGCAACTTCCTTATAGTTTAGATTTCATAATCTTAATTAGAGCATTGCTTTAGGAGGAGCTAAGTTAGAAACACAAAAATCGGGCGGTCTGGGCAGACAGTGTTCGCTTTTAAATTGCTGTGGAACTAAAAAGTCGTCTGAGGCAATGACAAACTTTCTTCCGTAAGCCGCATTTACACCAAGAAGTTGGGCGAAATAAATAATTGGTCTCAGTGCGAGAGGCTTGAGAAGGGTAGCAACGCTTTGCGGCTGTAAAGAAAAACCACAAGAAAATAAATAGAATAAAAATGCATCGCTATGTTTTACATGAAATACATTTAAAAAAAGCATTTCTAACCCGTGGATTTAAAACAATAAAATCTATGACAACAAGTTTTTACTTTTTGTGTACTATACCGATGTACCACAACTTTTCTGTCATAAAAACGGAGAACAAATTTGTATTCAAGTTTTTCATTCAAACTTGACGGAAATGACATATGCTCTGAAAATAAATGCATTTTTGATAATATCGCTAAATAAATAATATATAATAAATTTGTTTTTTATATCTTGCACAACTGCGATGGCATCCAGATTTTTCGAAAAATTTTCACTTTAGAGATTCAAATAGAAATAATTTATTTATGGTGTAGCGATATTTTAAAGATAAATATTAAAAATCCCAATCGCTGTTATTTTTCTTTAATAGCAATTTTGTTTGGTTGCAAAAAATGTGTCCGTTGTTTTTCAGCCCTTTCAGAACGATGTGATAAAAACGTATAAATGTGTTAACTTAAAATTAAATAAATAAATACTACTACGTAAATCTCATTGTTATTACAATCTCTTTTCAAGTTTGGGAGACTTGAGTAGAAGAAAAGATCTAACTCTTATGCTCTGATCCATGCGCAGTTGAATAAATTGGGTTACTTAGTCAGAGAAGGTGAAACTTGTTGCCCGCCTCACTTCGTGTGGAAACTCAGACGGTACAGATCTGATCTTTTTCGTCCGTTATCAGTGGAAAACGAAGTATTGTTATAATAAGGTAGCAGCGGTCTTCACGCAAGAGCATCCTTCTCTTCATTTTCAACTCGATTCTCATTTTCAACTCAGTAAAGTAAGTTCTCAATTTTGATATACCAAAAGAAGAGAAATTAATTAAGATGTATGCATATAAAGCAAGGGATTTGCATATGTGTCATATATTTGTTTCTTTTTTTTTTTTTTTTTTTTTTTTTTGTAGTTATAATGCGTAGAGGTATAATTTTTTTTTTTTCATCATTAAATCCATTATTTTTCATCTACAGTGTAAACTCAAAAATATGAATTTTTTTAATAACTTATATTTTAATTAAACATAAAATGTAATTTTCCATAATAAAACTCTTAAAAATGTTTGACTTAATACGAATATTAATGACTTAATTTGACTTAGTAAGGGTTTAACGGTTTAAATGGTGATGTTTTATATAGTTTGTTTTCTGTAGCCGGATAACGCCGAATAATTTATGAAACAAAAGCTTTGTGTGTATATGTGTATGTGTATAATTAAATAATAATATGCATATGTTTATGTGTGTAGTAAACCTTATAATTTAAAATCTATAAAAGTTTGTGGTACAGGTTTTTTTTTTCTATGCGTACATTTATCGGTACTTACGTATTAACGATACCTTGGCGACAGTTGCGGCAATAAAGAGCACACGCGCCAACCGCAGCTACAGATTTGGCGGTTTTTATTATTCAGTTTTATATTAGGCTGTTAGATTGGCGACACTTAAAAACCGTCAAGTCTGTCGCCAAGGTATCGTTAATACGTAAGTACTCATTTAACTAGTTGGTAGGCAAAGAACTTGAAAAATTCTATTAATTATTTTTGAATTAAATAATAACAATAATTTTTAACTGTAAAATTAAGTCTTTAATATATATTTTTGTATATTGATTCCAGAAACTTTTCCTTTCACCAGCATTTGATCAGTATTAATGGAGAAAAATACTATTAAATTCCGGCTGAATGCAATTAAAATTCATGCGGAATTGCTGAAAAATTTAAATACTAAGAAATCCAATATTTTTTTCTTTTCGGTTTTTTTTTCCCCTAAAAATCGAGAGAAAATATTAATTAAATAAAACTGTTTTGGTAATGAATTAAGGCTAAAATAAAATTAAAGCTAACGAAATTCCTTTAGTTGAAAAAACGTCTTTTTTTCATTCACTAAAATGCAGTAAATTGTATGAAAAAAATGAAATATGAACAAAAGTAAGTATTTATTTTATTATTTGTTTCAGGAAGCAACAGTAAAATTCAAGTTTTCAAAATGTATGCTAAGTTTTCAATATCTCTAAGTTGGGTTTCAAATATCCTCATATAGACTCATGGATGTAAGCTATTATAAATAAAAATATTTTGCTATTTATAAATAAAAAAAACATCAATTTTAATTTGTAATAAAACTTTGCATTGATATTTAATTCGATAATCAAATTTATTTTATGTCATTATTTAGAAATATCTTTTTTCATATGATTAACAAATATAAAACTTATTTTTTTAGGAAAAATGAACTCTATTACCAATTTCTTATGTTATATTGGCAGTGCCTAAAAAATGTATTCTGCTGGTGAAAGAAAAACGTTTTCTTTTAGAATTTTATTTAATATTCTTGAATTTTTATATTTAATTTCTTTTTAACTCTATGCTTTAATTTTTAGTTACATTTTTATTTTTGATTTGTTGCAATATTAATATTTCCATTATTGTTGATTTAAAAGGCCAAACAATAGTATTCATTAGTCAGGGATTATGTTATGCATTTTATCGTTTTGAGTGTTGAATTTTTTATTTAATGTTCTTATGTTTTTGGGAAATTTTTTTTATTGCTTGTATTGCCCTTATCAGTGATATTAGTTTCTATTTAAATTATCCAAATTAAAAATCTATTACTTCTATAATCGGGCAACGTTTATATTATCTACCAGTAAAATGTAACCCGCCTTATGGACTACAACTGATTTAATGATAGAAATTGATATCAACGGGGCCGGATTTAGATGAAAAGAGGCCCTAGTCTATTTCACTTATGAGGCACCCATTTTTAAGTTTGTAAATTACGTGAGAGGTAATAAAATACATCATTACTATGATATATATCAATATGTTCGATGAAACATGTTGTGAATGGAATGAATCTTTATAAAAAATGTGGCACAAAAAAAAAGTCGAGAACACTTATGTGGACATTTATTCTCAGCACCCTATATAGTACTTGTATCAATAACTAATTAAATATAACACACAACATTTATAAAGAAACAAAATTCAATAATAAAAATCTTTGCCCACGAAAATAAAATATGCAATAAAAATTATCATATTTTCTATCAAATAACTGAACGTATGAACTTTACTTTGGTGCAATCTAGTATATACAAACGAACAGACCCAATGAGCCGAACGCTTTGATCTTAACCAATACATTTTTATGTTTGTTTATTAGTCATATGTGTGGAATTTCTCCTTATTTTCAATTCAGTGATTTAGTGTTTACTGTTTTTAGAATAGTGTAATTTTAATTTTGCTAACAATTTGAATGTAGGCCCCTCTTGATCTTGAAGCCCTAGGCTGAAGCCTAGTTAGCCTATAGGAAAATCCGGCCCTGGATATCAATTGTAGTTTAGTATAGTCTGACTATCCATTTTGGAGGGAAAGACCCACATACAAAACTAAAACAATAGACGGGCTTGTTCTATTATAGTTCTTCCATTTCATTGAAAGTCCTCACATACGAAGAATATGTATGGGAACGTTCTTGCTTACAGTGCGCTGATAATCTATAATACATAGAAGTCCAATTTTTTAAAATTTATTTGTTTTTCAGGTGCGTAGCCAAAAATTACAAAATAATTCAAATTAATAATTTTTAATTATATAAAACGTTTAATTAAATAAAACAATTTAATTAAATAATTATAATTTAAATAAAAATCAGCAGCAGATAAAGCTACTCTAAATAATAATAACTGTACTTCTTCGGGGCTTTTCGATTTTTAATCTTCACATTTTTTTACTTTCTTTTGTTTCGTTTTATAAAATTTTAATTTAGAAAGAGAGCTGTACGAGCTTTTGGTTGTATGCTGTTTTTTTTAAATTTTATGTAGTACATTAATAGGTAGTTATTTATTTCTTTTATTTTAAATTAAATAAACTGAAAATATTAAAAAAACCTCTCAAAATATTTCTTATGAACTACATTAAAAATGCCAATGAAATGAAATTAGCAATATGCAACAATTCACCATACCATTTCCACTGATGTTAAATAGCAATGTCCGAAAAAAAGGTTCAGAATCATTGTGATTTCTAATGAGCTATAAACTCCAAATTAAAGTTAGGTCCTTTTAAAATATCTTAACCAATTCAAATGATCTTGCGTGTCACCTAATGAAAATAATCTTGCTTGTCACCCCGACTTTATATAAAAAAATAGGAAGCGATTAATTGTTATATTTAGTGAGTTATTTTCAAAATATGCACAAAATACAAATATGTCTTTACTTAGCATGTGTAATAAATATCCAAAAGATAAGTTGGCATTTACAAATCGTGTTTGGTTTTCAGCTTCTGAAACAAATTGCAAGTTTAGATTTGATATTCTAAATAATACAAAATAGAAACAATAATGTGTGACAGAGAAGTTTCGAAAAATGTTAATTTCTTAAATATCAGCGGGCTAGGAAAGTAATAAATCGTGCATAAGACAATAAGTCATCAACAAGATCTTACAAACAAAAGAAAGAAACATAAATGAAATTCAATTCAGGACGCATTTTCTTAGAGAAATGATGGAAGTTTTCAATTTGTTATGACTTGTTCATCATTTTCAATTTAAAATTAATTAGTTACATAAATAAAAATTAACAAACTATATTTTATTAAATTACATTATTTTTCATGTGAAAATAATTTTTCACTTGATAGTTTCAATTGGTTTTAATATTGATCACATTTAAAGGAAAAAAAAAATTATGCAAGAATGTTTTAAAAACAATGAGATAAAAATATGATAAAATATAAAAAAATAGGAAAACATCTTATGACTTCTAGTAAATTTTTAAGCAATACAAAGATATTTTTCTTAGATTCATACTTATACATACAGTATCATGAGTTAAAATGCTACAGCTTTTTAACTAACACTCCAAATGGCCTGAAATTTGTATAAATATATAATACATAAAAATAAGGATGGTATTTTTGAACAAACGCAACATAATTTTTATGTCAACCTAGTATTCAAAATTATATATCATCATAATTTTTCTCCAGCTTTTAGTTTTGGATTTATTTTTTAAGGTAATAATAAAAATACTCAAAATTCCAACCTTAAAAGAAGTTAAAAAGTTTTACGACCGTAGTAAAAAAATATCAAAAACTGAAAAAAAAAGTAGCATACTACTGTGCCCCAAAAGTAAGACGTACGCATAAAAAGTAAAAACGTACGCATTCAAATATCAGAAAATGTCTTATTCAATATTTTCTATTTTATTACAGACTGAAATCATATAGATCCTTTGTCAATGACGTATGTTAGACAGGAAGCAGCTATTTTTTTTTATTATCGCGATATTTATTTTCAAAACATGTTCCATTTTAAAAGTAGGCTCGTTAAAGTTATTTAGGTAATAATAATAGATAATATAAAAAAATCAATAAATAAAAAAAATGATAAATAAAAACTATTTGACTAATCACTTTTGCGCTTATCTGCTACAAATAGTAAAACATTCCTTTAATCATTTGTATGCTTCTTTATTGCATTATATTATTTATTTTTATTATATATAAAGAAATGATATGTATATATATATATATATATACTACTGCGCCCAAAATGTAAGACCAATTTTTTTTTTTCAAAAAAACTCTTTATTTATTCTTCCAAATTTTTCATCGCCTTCAAAGTAATCCCCTCCGGGCACAATGCACTTATGCCAACGTTTTTTCCAATCCTCAATGCATGCTAAAAAGTCATAGGACGGGATGGTCTTCAAAGCGCGCGCCGTTTCACGTTGAATCTCTTGAATCGACTTGAGTTTTTGAGTTTAGAGAATAGCTAAAAGTCGCTCGGTGCTAAATCAGGTGAATACGATGATTGTGGAACGACATGAGTTTCATTTTTGGCGAAAAAGTCACGAAGAATCAATGCAGTGTGAGCTGGCGCATTATCGTGATGCAAAAAATCAAGAGTTGTCTTTTGTTGTCAAATTGTAAACACTAAACGAAATTGTAAAGTATTAAAAAAAAATTTTAAAAAGCGGAATTGTGTTTGTGAAACTCTTTTAATTACGTTAGAAAAATATTAATTCATAATTATTCATAATTAATTCTATTCAGTAGCATTTATTTAAAGCGCTTTTTGGGTGCCATTAAGATCATAGCTGTTCTGCATTGATAAATAGACAAAGATTACCAAATAGTTTGTTTGCTGACAGTTTTTCAAATGTATTTTTCTAAGTAAATTTGTTTTTGATAGTAAAGTTTGCCATCATTTTGATCAGGGGTTCCAAAGTGGGATATGTAAAGGCACAGCATAAACATAGGCTCACCTAATACAGAAATAAATTAGTTAGAGCCAGATCTTCGAAATTGCCTTAACAAGAGGGCATCCAACCAGACATTTCCGATAGTACTAAACAAATCCATTCACATTACTCACATATTCTAACTAAGAATCTAACTTTTAAATTTAATTTAAATGAATGTATGTTGTTTAAAATAAAAATATAATGAACAGTTTGGTTTTTTACTACAGACACACACACATTTATATATGTATGTATATGATGTCGTATGAGTACAAGATGGCACCTTTCATTTGTGAGGTCTTCTGTCAAGCGTTTCTTAACTCAACTGTTTGGTGGCTAGA
Source organism: Caerostris extrusa (assembly GCA_021605095.1). NCBI lineage: Eukaryota > Metazoa > Arthropoda > Arachnida > Araneae > Araneidae > Caerostris > Caerostris extrusa. The sequence goes on from BPLR01012662.1 coordinate 10,299, forward strand.
AAAAAATTATCTCCCTCCATTTCACGTTTCCGTGGCCTCCAAGGTTGATCTCACTTCAGGGGATTTCTAGCTGAGGAGATGCCTGAAATCTAAAAGTATGCATTCAATCCGCAAATTATATCTGATTTCAAAATCCATCCGACGTCAGGTTCAAGACATTCCTCTTCTGTTATATGTGCTTCAGTGCTATAACCACCATCTGCCGCGTGCTTAAAAGTGCTATTGTGTGCGAAGGAGGTCGCATGGAAAACACATTAAAATTATTCGCTTTTTGTTGCTTCTGTCTTTATTGATTGTTTTCACTTTTCTTCTTAGTCAGTCTAGCGCCGGCGATTTTCATGCTACTGGTACCGTTCCAACGCTATTTATGGTTTTCGCCATGGAGATCCCATTCCAATAAAAGAGTAGGTTTTTCCATTTGATTTTCGAAACCATTTCACTGTTACCGGAATTTTAAGTTTGCTTTTCATATGATTCTTGAGTGCATACCTCAAGATACCTTAAACCAAAATTTAATTCAGTTTCTGTGAATGGTATGATAGCTCATATATCGAGAAAATTTTTATTAATCAACACTGTACATTAATGAACTGATTTTTTCAGATTAGATGGCAACTTCCGGTAAAAATAGAGAAGATACGGATGAAAAGGAAACTTCCGAGGAATCTACTAAAAGCCTCGAAGAAGGAAATTATGAAAATGCGAGGAAAAAAGACGTTTAACAACTGCTGAGGAGATAAAAAATATAACTTCATGCAGTAGATATACTACAGATGAGAAAAGCATTGTGGAAATGCTCCTTGAAATGAGTGATAGAATAGCAAAAGAGGAAGCCGAGAGCATGAGAGTGGAGCGAGAAAGAGTTCAAGTTGATGTTAATGATGAAGAAAAAGAAACTTCCCTATTACAGAATGTACGTGGCACAGAGAGTGATGAGGATTTTCTCTTAAAGGGAGATAATGAGATTGATGAAAAAGAAGTTTAAAACTTATTTCAACTAACTAACAGAGCAAGACGTGATAAAGTGAACTATTCATATTTTAAAAGAATTAACATTTAAAATAGGACCTAATAGTAGCAAAAGATCTTATTTAGGTAGTCTTCAAAATTCAATAGCATAATTTAACTAAGAAACTCCTTTAAAAATAGATTATTTTATTAATAGATTACTTGTAGTACTACAAATAGTAAAACTGGTGAAAATGTTTTGTTTCAAAATGAAAGAAAACAATTCTACTTTTTAATGCAGAAAGAGATAGAGGGAAAAAAACTGAAAATTACCCATGAAAAAAGAATATGAAATCAATTCTTCTATAGTATGTAGGTAAAATATATTGCTAACATTCAAAAATCAAGTGTTCGAGAACATATGTAAACCACTAGGTAGTTAAAATAAAACTTATGTTTTCCTTTCTATCTAGATTTAAAATAAAGATATTATTCTATGAATATACGTTGAAATTAATCTATATGTGTTAAAATGCAAGTATTAAAAATGTATAGTATTAATAATAAAACTGCTTACAACTGTTATTTCCAAAATTAAATTGTGTTTCATGTATTGAAACCAGATTAATAGTAAATTCCAATCTAGTTTTAATTTCATTATATTTTGAATGCAATTGAGAAGAATTCGTATTATAAAACTGTTATACTATGAAAATATTGGTTATTGCGAATAAGCATCTAAGTGTTTTTTTTCTTTCAAAACAATCTTGAATTTATTTTATTACTAATTCATATTTGTCCAGAATATAGAAATTCAAGTAAATTAGTAGTTGAATTAAAAATGCATCTATATATACTTATAAAAGTGTATGTAATATACTTTTATAGTTTGTCCAACTAGTTATATTTAACGAAGAGTGATTAGCACATTTAATTTTAACGTGAACTTGTGTGCATTTAATTTAACGAGTTAACTTGTTATTTTAATTTAAATATAAGTTTATACCGATAGCACAGATAAGATTTTCCAGTTGATATTTGATTTTATTGTAAAATTTTAAAAAGTATTTAAATATTAATTCATATAATAAGAAATATTGTTGACTTCTACTTGAATTTACTCTTAAAATTTTTATATTCAAATTCATTATAACCAATTTATTGAGAACACTTATTTTAATTACAGTATCTGCAGATCAAAGTAGTATGTCAATCTTTTAATTATCATCAATCTTTTAATCTTTATAATCATCAATCTTTTAGTCAATATTTTTTTTAATAAAATATATTAGATTAGAAAAAACGAAAAATTTTGTACATGTAGCAACTGTCATAATTTTTTTAAGTCATACATACAATTATTTTTTATTTTATACATACATTTTTTTTTATAGTTTAGCAGGGTGTTACTTATACAAATAACCTATTTTTATTGTTAATTGTATTATTCAACCATTGCCCTATCTAAGCTTGGCCCATGAACCAGTTAATATTGTTGAGCTCTTTATAATGGTTAATCACGATTATTAAAAGGAGGGGGAAAAAGTTTTCGATTAGCACTTTTTGTAGTAACTGATCTGCATTTCATGTTTTATTAGAGAAAAACCTGGGAACTCCGAACAAATTATCTTAATTGTTGATGTGAGACAATTTATAACAATTTGTATTGAATCTACTGATTTTTAAAATAATGAATACAGAGCCCGCCACTAGCGGGATTCGAAGCTGTGTCATCTTGTATATTAGAGCTCACAACCACTAGGCCAAGTATGGAACTTATATATAATGCTGTAAAACAGTGGTTCCCAAACTGTGCACTAGCTAATCGCGAAAAATTACAAAGTTTTGATAATTTTATTTTCAATTTCATTATCATAGAATTTGAATTCCATTTGCGATTTGCACGCAACAGGGATTTCGGCAATCAGTTGAATTAAAGTGGAGAATGAAATGAAACTGGCTTAGAATAAGTTTTTTTAGAGTCAATCATTCTTTATTAGCCATTCTTGAATAAGCAATGGTTTTCTGGCCTCGCTGTTATAAAAAATAAATATCTCTCGAATAAAGTGGGGAAAAAGAAAAGAGAATAAAGAAAATGAGTATTTTTCAACTATTGCTGTCATGAAAATTAACCATCATTCACAGTTAAAGTGATGTAGGAAATAAGAATAACTTAATTCCAAGATGTGCGAAAATTGTGTTAATCAACAAGCCTATCAATTCCATTAATTATGATTAATTAAATCTGTCCAACTCTATTTTTTGTCATCTTAATATGTTTTTGTTAAAATGTGCTTTTATTTTATTTTACTTAGATCTTTAATTAAAAAGAAGTTTCGCTATTTTATAAAATGTGCTAACATATAAATGCAAGACATGGACAGTTCAAAACTTTTTGGAACCACTGTATTTAACTTTATATCATGTTTGGTATATATGTATATATGCATGTTTGGTATATATGTATATAGGATTCTTTTCAAAGGATTCTATAAAATGATTTTTGTTGTACGTAGCATATAAGTAAAGCCTAAATTATGATAGCATGTTTCAATGAAAATATTTTTAAATCACTCACAGAATTGTTTAGAAGTGGGTTTTATCTAATCAGAACATTCACTAGATGAATAATGGAATGCACCTGTTCACATTATTTTATTAATATTCAAACGCCTTTTAAAATGAATTTTTAATGTTCATTTATCAAAATTCATAACACTTTACGTCATTATTTCTTTTATTTTAATAGGAAAAATATAAATTTTATGTTTAAGAAGATAAAAATATTTTTTCCCTCCATCAAAAATTTTTCTGTATTTTTTTAATATAAGCTTGGAACTAAGAAATTCAAAAGTTATGAATTTTTAAAATTTGCTAGAACATTTGTCTTTTGTAACTTTTGTCCTACTTATCTTCTTCCTCCTTGTCTACTTCTTCAATTCCTACTACTAGTTCACTATCTCCCTATATATATATTTATATATCTTGTTCAAATTTTCAATTGTTAATAAAATACTTTTTTATTCATCCACTCAAGTTCAAATACATTTTTTTAAACTTGTAGTGGATGACACTTGATGTTAATACAGTTTTTTTCAAATATTAATTAATTAATTAAATTTAATTAATTAATTTTAATTTTATATGGGAGAAAAAAATTTCTCTTATATAAGATATTTAGTAGGATATAAATTTAGGAATCAATACCGTCAGTGGCGAAGTGTGTAGATCGCTGGCAAAAAAATTTCTTTTTTCATTCTGGGTTCTAGTCTGAGTCAAGGAGGGAACAAAATGGAAAATGAAACATGTGAATAAATTAGTGAGAGAGATGGAAAGTGTGTATGTGAGAGAGAGATAAAGGGTGACAGATAGAGAAAATTTTTTTTCTAACTTAAAAATATGAATGAAAATTATTTATAGGGACTTTCTGCAATATAGTGAAAAAAAGTAGGAATTGACTTAGAATTTTTTTTATATATTACTTTTTTGTTTGATAATACAATGAAATGAGAAATATCTTATAAAGGGTAATTTTAAGAGAAATAATATTGTTTATAAAATTTCTTTAAAGATAAATAAAAAGAAAAAAATTTGATATTTTGAAAAAAAAATATGTTTTTAATAATGAAACTACATAATCATATTGATGAGTAAAAGAGAACTAAATATGATAAAATAATTTGTAAAGCTATAACATTTTTTTCTGTTGATTAAAAAATTAACTAACGTTTTTTCATAAAGATAGAAAATATTAACAAATAATATCATACATCTATTTAAAAGAGGCATTTATTTAATTGAAAGAGCCATTTTTTAACTGAGCAACATTTAACTCATCAATTTAAATGCTGTTCCATACAAACATGTAACATTGCCTCTGAATATCTCCATCATATTCTATACCGCTGTCTATTGAAAAGAATCAGCACTAAAAAAGATGCCATAACTTGCTCTTAAATAATATCTGAATCTAATCTGAAATCCACGATCAAATGAATTAGGGAGAGAATGATGAAAATCTTCCGAATGCTGTGACCTTACCAAATGAAACACATGAACAAAACGTTTCTTCCCAGAGCCACCTGGTGGAAGAAGCTTTCGACAAAATAGGAAAGATTATTTCCCAGTGAATCAACTTATGAAAGAACAAAATGGCATTAAAAGTAAAACGAGCAGAATTAAGGAATGAGGAACACGACTTGTAGAGTAATTTTCAAAATATCATTCATAACTTGGAAAAAAATATTATTAACTTTGATGCAACTTACTTTCTCTTTGAAAATTAATACGCAAAAGTTGTGCGAAATATTTACTGTGAGTGTAGAAATTATATCAACACCTCTATTTGCATTAAAAAGTGCCTGAAATTTTAATCCTTGAAGTAAAATTTTCAAACAGCAATGTACAAATACACTACTGTCCATTAAAATTGCTACACCAAGAAGGCGACATGCTACAGACGTGAAATTTAAACGACAGGAAGAAGGTGCTGTGATTTGCAAATTATTAGCTTTTCAGCGCATTTAGTTAAAGCACGCGCCGGTAGCGACACCTACAATACGTTTAAATGAGGAAATTGTTCAGCCGATTTCTCATGCACAAATTGCATTTGAACGTTGTTGCCTGGTGAAAAGTTGTGATGCCTCGTGTAAGAAGCAGAAATGCGTATCAGCACGTTTCTGACTTTGATAAAAAGGTCGAATTGTAGCGTACCGGGATTGCGGTTTATCGTATCGCAGTATTGCTGTTCGCGTCGGTCGAGATCCGATGACTGTTAGCAGAATATGGAATCGATGGGTTCAGGACGGTAATACGGCACGTCGTGCTGGATCTCAACGGCCCTCTATCACTAGCAACCGAGAAGACAGGCATGTTACCCGCATGGCCTTAATGGATCGTACAGCCCCGTCACGAAACCTGAGTCAAGAATTGGGGTCGTTTGCAAAACAACAAGTGTCTGCACGAACAGTTCGACGACGTTTGCAGCAGCATGGACTCTCAGCTCGGACACCATAGCTGCGGCTACCCTGACGCTGCATCACAGACAGCAGCGTCTTCAATGGTATGATCAACGACGAACCTGAGCACACGAATGGCGAGACGTCATTTTTTCAGATGAATCCAGGTCCACATTGGCAGCGAGCATTCTTCATCGTCATACTGGTCCATCACCTGGCTTGATGGCTATTGGATACACGTCTCGGTCACCTCTTGTTCGCATTGACGGCACTTTGAACAGTGCACGTTACATTTCTGGGGTGTTACGACCAGTGGCTGTATTTTTTTTTATTCGAGCCCTGCGAAACAATACACTTCAGCAGGATAATTCACGACCGAATGTTGCCGGTATTGTACGGACTTTCCTTGATATGGAAAATGTTCAGCTGTTGCCCTGGCCTGCACGTTCACCAGATCTCTCGACAATAGAAAACGTCTGGTCCATGGTTGCCGAGCGACTGGCTCGTCAGCATACGCGAGTCATTACGGTTAATGAACTGTGGCATTGTATTGAAGCTGCATGGGCATCTGTACCTGTACATGCCATCCAATCTCTTTTGATTGAAGTTATTACTGTCAGAGGTGGTTGTTCTGGGTACCGATTTCTCAGGATCTATGCACCCAAATTTCTTGAAAATTTAATCACTTGTTATTTCCAGTATAATATATATGTCCAATAAATATCATTTTGTTATCTGCATTTCTTCCTGGTGTAGCAATTTTAATGGCCAGTAGTGTATTTCGCTGTCTCCACTACAAAGTGGTATAGTCCATTTTAGTAACCAGTGGCTTAGCCTCTAGTGCTCAGTTACGGAAGTGATTTAATATGCGGACCAGTGTGTAAAATAAAAACACCAGCTGGGTATTTTCGCCCTGGAAAACAGTATTTAAATAAATATTTTATATAGGGTGGACAGTTCAATTTAAATCACAAGTAAAAAATTAGCTCTATTGATGAAAATTTTCGTCTTTCTACTAAAATATCATAATGATATTGTCAAGTGAACATAATTTAAACTCGGTACTCCAGATATTTTACTATTTTTTTAAACAAATGTAGATCAAAATATTTAATTTAATTCTACTACTTATTTTCTTAGTTGAAAATTTTATCTGTAAAATATTAAAGCAAAATGCAGAGAAAATTAATATCCATTATAAAAATCACATTACAGAATGCGGGATCACATAGAAAATAATAAGATCACAAGATTTAGCAGCACTATCACGAATACATTTACAGTTACAAGAAATAATTTAATTACTGTTTTTTGACACGAAAAAATCGCCAAATTTCAGATCAATTATTTTACAGAAAAACCTCCCCACGGTTCTCTACTGGCAACTGGCAACTTGCGTACCGTTTACGGAGTACCAACAGGGGGAAATACCCCCTTAAACCTCCTTATCTTAATTCATATATATAAGTTTAGAATTCTAATAGGCTGTTTAATTATTGTTAGTAAATTAAAGATAAAAGTTTCTAAAAATTCAAATTAAAGTGGTACTCAAAAAAAAAAAAAGATTTAAAAATACTATTGATAAAAAGTTAAGTTTTTTAAAGTAGGGACAATTAGGGACTAGTTGTCGATGCCGTAGACATATTGAAAAACGTAAACAAACTTTTTTTTTGCTTACCAACACACAATTGCGACCGATTCGGCTGCAATTTGGTACATAGGTGCGTCGGATGAATACATTGCGATCGGCTATCTGCGTTTTTGCGTGCGACCTCAATTTGTCGCGTTATGGCCAGATTCAGGTGCGAATTTGGCCAAAAACTGCATTTGGCCGAAACACAAAAAGTTGCATAGGAATAATTTATTTGTCGCTTCCAGAGGATGTAATACAACGCCACGAATCTATAGGCACCAACCGCGTGTCTGTGAGAAATTATTTGTAGAAGTTATGGGCATGCGTTCGCCTAGTCCGGATCGCGCATTTCCCCACATACCCCTTGCCCATATGGGGAGAAATTAACGTGCTAGGGCCACAATGTGGATGTCGTTCAATAGCGTTTCACGCCCCTAAGTGACCCCCTTAAAATAATTGCCCTAGCAAATTTATTTCGGTAGATATTCGCAAGTATGCGTTTAAGTCACAAATCGACGCTCTGGGGGCTCTGCGAGCTGTTTTAAGCGTGTTTTAGCGTTTTTGAGAGTAAATTGCGACCGATTTGGCTGCAATTTGGTACATAGGTGCGTCGGATGAATACATTGCGATCGGCTATCTGCGTTTTTGCGTGCGACCTCAATTTTTGGCCAGTCGCGTTTGGCGTATGCGTTTAAGTCACAAATACGCGCTGTGGGAGCTCTCCGAGCTG
>BPLR01012663.1:0-25503 GCA_021605095.1 Caerostris extrusa
AAAATAATGAATGACAAATTTATTTTTAAACTGCATTTATGCTTGCATGAATCTCACTAATTTATTGATATTGAAAAAAAATGATGGTTGTATCAAGATGTAGTAATGTCATGATGTGATTGCCAATGTATAAAATCATATTCATTCTCATCTGTGTCCAGTATAAGTGATGTCATTACTTTTTTATATTGTTACTTGCAGAGCATGTTATACTATCTTTTATATTTCATAACTGAATGGATCGACAAAATCCAGAAATTCTGTGAAACTTGAGTATATAATTTTTTATATATTAAAAAGAAAAGAATCACCTTTTATTTCAATATTTTAAGATTTTTTTTTTTTTAATAATTGAAAATTAAAGAAAATGTAATATTTTTAACATTAATTTTTCTTAAAATGTAATATTTTGCTTTTTTTTTTTAATTTAAAAAAAAAAAAAAAAGAAACATTTCACTGTCAATTATTTCTACTTAATTATGCATAAAAATAATCGTATGAGAATCAAGCTGATTTCCAGTTCTATATTTTGTAGCAAAATTATTTTAATGCTTTTATCATATCATTTACAATGCATTTGAATCTTAATACGTTTAATGTTATTACTTCATTTGGTAAATAAAGGGAATTTTGTGTATTGTAGAAGATAAAGAACTATTGAATATTGTAACCTAAAATATTCTTGGATGAATTCTTTTATATTATGTTATAAATGCAAAGGAAACTATGCTGAAATGTATGTTTTTAAGTATATGAAATGATAAAGTGTTAAGTTTCATGTCATTTCATACCAGGAAATACATATTTAAGTTTATATGATGCAAAAGATAAAACAAAGATGTTTTTCTAGTCAAAGTAGATAGTTGTATACTCTAGAATTTGGAGATTTGTTTTCAGATGTTTTTATGTTTTATCATAGAAATCTTTCTAATTTTCTTCTCAAATATCCATCTGCTCTCAAGTTTTTAAATAAGTGTATCTCGTTTTTGTGCATAGTACAATGTTTTCCTTTAATGTTTTATTTAAGGCCTGCATATCAGCTCAGAATTTGTTCAGCTAACTGTGATAATATAAATACTTTTATTTCATTTCTTGCCAATTATTTTATATATTTTTTGTTCACATTTTGTATGGAAAAAAAAATTGTTTTACTGCAACTATTTTTTGCATTTATATCAATAATAAGTAAATATATAAATTATATGTAGGAATTTGATATACTGTTTGACAAAAAAAAAAAAAGTCAACTCATATGCCATTTACATTAAAAAATGTGTTGTGAAAATAAATGTTTTTCATTTTATAATGCCAATAGTTTTATATATAATTTAACTTCAAAATATCTTTTATGAAGCGTAAATAATGCAATTCTGAATGCATTATTTGGTATACTTCAAAACGTTTTGTATATTTTCACAGGAGCTATAGAATTCTTATATACTTTTTAATATGTAATAATTTCAGTTAATTCTTATTAGGCTAGTAAATTGATTTTTTTTTTCATGATTATTTATTTCAATGTAAGCTCATTAGGAAAAGTTTTAAACTATACTTATATGGATTTTATATATATAAAATCATATAGGACTTTCTAAGATTTTATCCAGTAATGTCTATGCACATCAAGAACTATTTATATTATGAAACATCAATCTGCCATTTACATACATTTTAAATTATAGAAAATAATGTTTTGTCAAAAAACAATTTTTATTCTCATTGCTAATTATTAAATTGATAGAAAATAACATTGCCTTGTTTTTAACAAAATTGTTTTGACATATTTTATTAAATTTATTTAAATTAAATTGTAGAAACAAAGAAAAATCTTTTATAAAATAATGCATATTATGAAGGGGTAGGGGGGGCAGAATACAGTCATAGTACACACTTAGATAAACACTGTATGTGTTGCTGAATAATTCTGTTCTAGAAGGCCTTAAGAAGGAATTATTGTGATATTGTAATAATCTTATGTGTATATTTGTATTTCAGATGTAATGTATTGCATTGAAACATCTTCTGTATAAAGTTAATTCTACTTAATTTGAACATTGTTATTTGTGTAAGAAAGAAAATATGTAAATAAGGATTGTTTTATTTAATGATTGTAGTTTCCTTTGTAAATTGAACAAAATAAATGATTTTATTTAAAATCTCTCCAAATTTTTTATTTGAGCTTTCTTGTAAGTAGCATTTAGTCAAGTCTTAGTTTTAATCTAACAATAGGTCATTATATAGCTTTAGATTTTAATTTCAGATATCAATGAAACTAATCTGAATCTTCTGTTTTGGGGTCTAAATTTTTATTAGCTTTGTTATTATCCATTATTAAATAAAAACCATTTAAGAAACTGTATAGTGTGATTACCCATTAAGTGACATATTTAAAAATTCTCATTTTTGTTTCCTTTTATTTTAATGTAGATGGCAATGGACATAACAATTATGGATTTCTTGTTTGATGTAATTCGTGAGAAACTTCTATCTATGTAAAATAAAGATATATGGTAAAAAAAATTAGTGTAATTAAATGAAGAGTAAAAGTTTCAAGAAGAGCCATTTTTTTGTTATGGAAGAGGTTACATGCCTCGATATTTCCGATTGGTGTAATTGTACCATGGAGCTAGCCTTCTTGTATTGTTAGGAAAAACTAGAAAGAATTTAAAATTATAAAAACAAGACAATTTAAATTCTGGTACAAGTAGTGAATTATTACTAAATATTTATATATATATATATACAATGATCTGAATGTGCTTGGGTAGATGGAGCTGCTCCTCTTATAGTTCATGCCTAATGAAGCATTAAGAAAAATAATTGTTAACATAAGAATAAAATTAATGTCACTGTTCTAAAAACGTGGGGTACTCGATATCAATCGTTATAATTTTTCACTAGTTTCATTCCAAAATACAGAATTAGTTTAAAAATGTCATACAAAGCACCCCAAGCTTTTAGAACAGTGGCATTCATTTTATTCTCATGTTAACAATTATTTTTTAGTTTGATTAACTCTAAAAGCGTGTTTTTTAGTTTTTTAAAACTATAATATTTAAATGAGGTCCCGGTACGGAGGACTGGTTCTTACAATAATTTAATTGTGAGTAAAACAAAGGCTAAATGCGAATATGTCAAGCCAGCCAGGATTCGAACAGGGAATCACCTAATCAGGGGCGTTATCCGTTGTGCCGCTGTCCCTCGTAGGTTAGAATGTCTGAAAGATGTCTATAAATGTTTCTTTGCAGCTTAAATAATGTGGATGAGGAGAAACAGATCTCCAGGGGAAAAATGATGCGCCGATCAAGATGACTTTTCAAAGGCTGTGTGTTTCAATCACTCATCCTTGCAATCCTAATCATACTGAGATAATAAACTTATCAAAATATTTTAGTGTCGTCGGTCCTTGATAAGTCTGCAACGTTTAAATAAAATCGGATCGCTTAAAGTAGGGCAAAATTGAGCCCAAAGAGTCAGTTACAAACAAACATACATACAGGTGAAACAAATAAAAGCGTATTAAAACCGAGATTCATGCAAACATCAATATAAAAATATATTTGATAGCAATTCATAATTGAGAATCAAATCCTTAGAATTTTGGTTGTTGAGTCAGTATGCTGACAATTTATGACATGTTATGTAAAAAAAGTTTAATGCAGACAAGTAGTTTTTTTTTTTTAGCTATATATAATTTTTAATAAGCGATATTTTCTAAATCAGGGTCTCTAAACTTTTGACCTAGGGCCTCACTGACTGCTCCACTAAGGTCCGAGACCTATCTAGCTCATTTCGGAACTAACAGGCGAGTGAGGTATCTGCCGCAACAGGTGAGCTCCGCTCAGTCGTCAATTTCGGTTGGTTCAAATTTCAAGGACATGTCATTGATTAGACCAGGGGTCTCCAAACTACGGCCCGCGGGCCGAATCCGCCCGTCAGTGTCATTAATCCGGCCCGCGACAGCGAATAGCTTATTGTTGCTGTAATAAGTTGGATAAAAAAACAGAATGATAATAACTCGCTTTTATTGACTTGCTAGGTAAAGCTTAATGGCAAGCATAATACGCAGAAAATTTAACTTAAGCATAACAAGTAATTGAAATGAATCCCACTAACATTATAAATTAGTGAACATCCCACGGTTACACTCGGTAGTTATACCTACCTATTTCCGCTTTTAACCACTAGATGTAGTCAAGTGTCACGGTCGTTTCGATACAATAGTAATTGTAATTGAACCAGCGAATTTAGCAAACGTATGCTCGCTCAGAGCGCGTACTCGGCGACTAGTCTAGAAATTACAGATAATGGCAGAAAAATTAAAACGGTTTTGGCCCTCGGTACTTACTGGAGTAAACAGTATGGCCCTAAGGCCGGAAAGTTTGGAGACCCCTGGATTAGACCTTAGAGAGCAAAAGTACTTTCATAGGAACCTCCAATCCAAACGTTGTTTTGGGCACCATAAAAATTAATCATTCTGATGCGTACTTTAATTGGCAAAGGAGAGAAGATATTGTAGTGAGCAGAAGTGTTTACCATCGATATGTCTTATATTGATGCAGAAGTTACTGAGGGGAGCGGACCTTCTGAGGTCCCATTAGAGGCATTCATTTGAGAATCCAGACCATGAAGAGGATACGCGAAAGTGCACTGACTATCTTGCAAGATCTGAAGACGATTGAAAATCAAATTGCTGGCATACGATCCATGAAAGGATTATGTCCCACACTCCAGCAAAGCAATCAGCTATTGATCCAGCCCCTAGATCAGGGATGGGCAAACTACGGCCCGCGGGCCAGTTCCAGCCCGCCGGAAGTTTCTATCCGGCCTCGGATAGAATTCTAATTTGCAGGTCCGAGGCAAATTAAAAGAAATATATATTTATATATTATATACACATCTCCTTTTCTACTTTTAAAAAATTTTTTTTTCAAAGGATTGATTTGATTGATCTTTTTACTTTCTCTAATTTTGTTCTACAAAATATAAATCGACGGAGATATCAAGCACAGGCAGCTTTCAATCGGTAAAGTGTTAAAAGCGGAAGTTCTTTGTTAGTTATAGCTGTAGTTTGGCGCCAACAAGTTACAGTTTTACAAATCGTTATCGAAAGTAAGTTTCCCAAATTTAATATCTCACGCCCAGAAAATCAGTGCTATGTTTGCTTCATCTTGTAATGCGAACAAGTGTTTTGAACTATGAACTTTAGAAAGAACTATGAACTTTTATTTCAGAAGTAGACTGACAGATGAGCATTTAGCCTCGTTCCTTAGAATCAGTACATCTCACTTCGAACCTCAATATAAGTGAACTTTTAAAAATGAAATCGCAATTTCATTCATTTCATTAACATATTTAAATTGTAATACTTGTATATTGTTTTAAAATTACAGAAAAATTTATCTTGGCCCGCCAAACTTTTTTTTTTTTTTTTTTTTCGATTTTTTGGCCCGCGACCGAAAAAGTTTGCCGATCCCTGCCCTAGATGGACTGATGCAATAATACCAAGAAAGGGTTATTGGGTGAAAGAAAAAGTTGTCTAGATCCTTGCTCTATAAATAACTACCCTACACATAACCAAGTAGTTGTAATAACATTAAAAGAATAGTTAATCATCTTAGCATTAAAGCCAATGACGATAATGATAGATTCCAATATCCAAATAAAAAGTCAGTTGCTTAGTCTACTTTTAAAGCAAATAACAATGGCAATGCTGCTCCAATAAACGTATTTAATCAGTTTGATAATTTAAGCTATGTAGGAGACGAAGAGAATTTAAATTCTTTCCTTCCCATTCAAAGCTACCGCCAATAATGGTCAAATCAACTTTGATGTTAAAGTCACGATCAAACTAGCAGGCGAAATGCTGCGAATGTTTCCAACCAACACCGTGATATACTTCATTACTTATGAAATAATGATAATGAATACTTTGTCATAGTCCATAAATTCATAAACCCTCTAAAAGTAGTCACTAAAGGATCGTCTAAAAACATTTCTGAGGAAGATATCAAACTTGCATTCTTAGAAAAGGTTTTGCCGTCGATAAAATTGTCCATCTAATTAAAACTAAAAATAAGCAGTCATTACCTATTTGACAAATAACTTTACTTCAAAATGACAAAAAGGATTGCAATTTTCAAATTTAATCATTTACTTTATCTTTCTGCAATTATTGAAAAATACAATAAGCCGCCAATCTCTGTCCAATGCTTTAAATGCAACTTCTTTCACTATAGCTCTCAAAATTGCGGATTCAAAGCAAGTTGCATTAAATGCGGGAAAAAGCATTCTCACAAAGAGGAAAAATTACAACTACCAGATGCATTAATTATGACGGAGGAGTTATCCAAAATCAACTCAAATTCTAATAGACAGGCTACTTTTCCTAAATTTAATCCAGCCAGACATGTCACCTGCAATTTAAGTTTTGCTCTGAAATAAAAATCTCACAATCTCAACTTGTAATTATCACTACCCAGATTCCTCAGAATCAAAACCAAAGGAGCACTTTACTCAGCAATAATGACACCCAACTTTTTCAAAAATCCATGTATCTCATGAGAAAACATATCTCACTTTTTACTAATCCGGGCATCCTTGATAGCCTATCCCACAAATTAAACTCTGCGTAAAACAAACTCCATGTATTTGTTAATAATGGCCTGGCGTCTTCAAAACTATGTTCTTCTCGAAAATTGGATATTCTTGATACTTTTTACATAAAATATGTAATTTTTTTATGGAAATGTACAAAATTGGCCGGAAAAAACGAAATTTTTTAAATTTTTTCTTCAATTTTGGAAACCAGTGTATTTACAATCAAGCTGTTTATTATTAATAATTTCTGCAATCAAAGCTGTTTTTATACTGTAAATAGAGATCGAATAAAAATAAGTTTGAATGTAATCTTTCAATCTTTTTCTATTGGTATCTTTTTCATATACTGCGTTAAAATATCAAAAGAAAAAGTCCGTAAAAACAGGTTTAAGAGGAATGTTAATAGATAGAAGAAAATTATCGCAAACCTTACAAATAATTATTATTTGAATATGAATGCGATTATTAATTAATGAAATTAAAGTTTCTTTTTTTTTTTTTTTAAGTATATATTCTTTAATTTCTTCTTGATTTCATATTTATCTCATTTCCTTTAATGATTTATTAATTTTGGGATATTTGCATTTTAAAGTAAATCACTAAATAAAGGTTTGAGTTTCTGGTAATGGCTATCATGCAATTTTGGCTGGTATACGATTACTTCATTTCATTTGTTAAAGTATGCAATGAATAGATATCCAATAAATTTCCTTTTTAAAATAGAATGATTTTATTTTTTAAAAATAAACGAAGTACAGTGTTCTTGAATAGGTTCTTATACACTGAAGTAATTAAAAATTTGAAATGAGAAGAAAAAAATTCAGAATATATGTGCTTACGATATGAGTGAAATCTAGTTCTTTATTATTACAATATTATTATAAAAGAAGGTTATGGCCAATCACTCAAAGAAATCATTTCTACTGATTGTCTTCACTTTTGTCAAAGGTTTCTCTGGTCAGTTAGATCGCCTGATCTTTCTCCAGTGGTGCATTTTTTTTTTGCTGATTAGCAGACGCCTCCAAGCGTTACAGGATGTCAACAAGAGGAGTACTTAGAATTCTTGTAAAATGTTACAATTTTCGTTGTTCGCCAAGTGCTATAATTTTCCAAATTACACTAAAGATATAGGTTTAACTGCTAATTTTCAATTAAGAATTTAAGAAACTCTTTCAAACGAACTTCTTAGAAAAATTAAGAATCACATCGTATCACACTAGTACAGAAAACAATCAGTATGGTGCCTAAATTTATTGGTTACAGGTTGTTATAGTTATTACTCTATAGATTGTTATTAGTATTACGCCGTCTACAGGAACGAATTAAATACACAAATTTGCACAAAGCGGCAAAAGTTGCTTAGGCTTGACACATGTATAGCTGAGAAGAAAAGATTTTTTTTTTTCTAAATACAATTAGATGAAGAATTTATTATAATTTAATTGCTGTAAAAAAAACCACAAACAAAACTTTCGAATTCCCTTGCATTTTTCAGCTCTAAAATATGACTAAAAAAATTTAAACAGACAAATTTGGTTTGGATATAGATAGCACTATTGACAAAGAGTCTCATCTAAACAGTCGTCCCACGAATGGCGCCATGCCATGTATCACCCTAAACCCAAAATCTACAAAGATGGCGGGAATAATTTCCACTATGTACCAAAAGATCCTTTTAGCCACATTGCCTGCGGGTACGTACACGGAGCAAGGGTGTTCCATGCTCACAGCTGCCTCCATGGCATCAGTCACCCGCCACATTTTCGGTGAAGATATCGCAGAAATTAGAGAAGTCATGGGTTTCACTCGTTCCTCGTATTGTTGCCATTGAGAGGATTTCGCTTCTGTGTCCGCGTCTTTGCGGTTCATTTCTAGAGCCTTATCCATGGTCTCGTAGCTGTTCATCGGGGATTTGAAAGACAAGAACATGCATTAGGATTGTTGAATTCATAGATTATTATATAAAATAATAAAAAGAATTACGGTTCTGAGATCAGCCTTTTTTTTATAGGGACATTTACCAAATTTGCTTTTCAGATTCATCCATTGGCTCCCACCGTTCAGCATAATCCTTTCAGTATTTTGTAATCAAGTTTGTTTACGTTATCAATAGTACTATGGCATCGACAACTGGTCCCTAATTGTACCGAATTTAAATCTTAAGTTTTAACTTCTTTTTTTATTTTGTATTTTGCTTTTTTATCAATAGTATTTTTTTAATTTTTTTGGGTACCACTTTAATTTGAATTTTTAGAAACTTTATCTTTTATTTATTTACTAGCATTAAAGCAGCCATTAGAATTCCTAGCATATTTATTAATTAAGAGGAGGAACGGTACGCCAGTTGCCAGTCTCCAGTATGAATGCGATTTAACGTGGGTAAAATGGCAGAATGAGGGATGTTAGGATTTGGCGTCAAAAATTATTGTCGCCAAAGTCCGCCAAGTAACGAATTTGATTGAAATGAATTGCAAAAAGGACAAGAAATTTGGATTACCACATTTGATGAGTTGGCGCCAAAAAAAAAAAGTCGCCTAACGCCAATGGCCCCTATTTTCTGATTTGGCCAAAAAAATTATTTACATTAATAAAAATATTGTCCATCGTTAGACACTACTTTTCCCATCTAGCTAAAAAAAAAATTTTTTAAATCCCACGATTCGTCGAAAGAACGATCAGCCTTTTGAGACTATCCATATACGGGAATCAAATCAAATTTTGACTTCTTCAAAAGATTGTGTTACACAGACAGGCATATGGAGGCAAGAGGTAATCAAAAGGAACAATGCCAGGAAGATAGAGCGGTTGTAGTAGGACTTACCATAGAAGGTTTTCAAATGGTTTTTGACTTAATTTGCGAGGCCTAGCATTGCTCTGGTGAAAGATGACTTTGTCATGGGTTCATATAATGGACCTTTTTCTATCAATTTTCGCCTCAAACGCATCAATTGCAGTTGATAAAATATACCAGTAATTATTTCAACAGATTTTAGCTATTCATGAGTTTTTTCTGCTAATCAGTGCACTTTTGGTCTTCCATATCAATTGATTTTGAAGCATTGATAATATATATTTGAAATATTATTTATATATATTTGATAAATTTTAATTTTTATACGTATATTTGATAAATTATTTCAGCTTTATCTCTGTATGTTTTACTTGACTATACTTTTCTATAGATTAAAACAAGAAAATTCCCACAAAATTTTTTTTCGGTGCAACATGAGAGGCATGTTCAAAATCTAAAATAATAATAATAAACAAACTAAAATTTTAAAAACAAATCCACGTTTTTCAAACTTCAAAGAAATGGTACATGTTAAACATAATCAAAGCCTAATTGCAGTTTAACAAAGCGTAGTTACCAGTATGATTCATCTGACAATAATACTAGTTATGTCATCTATCATATAACGCATTAATTAAGTTTAATATCTAATACAATTATAAATTCCTTTTATACAATTATAGATTTTTGTACGTGTTTATTGAATTTAACACTAGACATTCTAATTTTGTAAATAACTAATAATAATTGCATTTTTTATTATTGGACTGGATCGACCTGGAATTTATGGAGTTTGATTTCCAAGACATGGGGAGTCGAATTCGAAACCTTACAAGCGAAGCGAAAAAATTTTTTTTTATCTATATCGAAGATGGGCACGATAAATTTATAGCTTTCAATATCCTTGGCCATCGAATGTTAGCTCGAGGAAAAATGGTGCTTATCTCTAGATGCCTCCTCCTTGAGTGGATCGACCTGGAATTTATGGAGTTTGATTTCCAAGACATGGGGTGTCGAATTCGAAACCTTACAAGCGAAGCGAAGAAAGTTTTTTTTATCTATATCGAAGATGGGCACGATAAATTTATAGCTTTCAATATCCTTGGCCATC
The DNA here is from genome assembly GCA_021605095.1 of Caerostris extrusa. Taxonomy (NCBI): domain Eukaryota; kingdom Metazoa; phylum Arthropoda; class Arachnida; order Araneae; family Araneidae; genus Caerostris; species Caerostris extrusa. The sequence continues at coordinate 10,503 of BPLR01012663.1, forward strand.
GAATGTTAGCTCGAGGAAAAATGGTGCTTATCTCTAGATGCCTCCTCCTTGAGATGTTAGTTTCAATTTTGAAGGTAAAACGTAGATTCAATGTAGTAAACTTCTATCTGATTCAATTGAATAACATTGAATGGGTAACACAAAAACAGTCACCTGTAGTGCTACTCACAAATGACTTCAACTCAAAGAACAAGCGCATTCATCATTGCAAGCATTTCTGTAGATAAGATAATTATTCAATGGCGCTTGTTGGAGTTCAAATTGAGCTTTTCAAATTAGAATATGGATGAGTCAAGCAGTAGCACTTTAGGCCTCAGAATCATAAAGAGATATGTTATTCAAGATTACCATTTACTTCAGTAGCACTATATGGAAATCGCTATTGAATAAGACTAAATGGATAACACAAAAATAGTCACCTGTAGTGCTACTGACAAAAGACATCCACTCAAAGAACCCGCCATTGCAAGCATTTCTGTAGACAAGCTAATTGTTCAATGACACTAGTTGGAGTTCAAATTGAGCTCTCTCAGATCAGAAGTTGTATGAGTCAATCAACAAGCCTCAGAATCATAAAGAGATATGTTATTCATAATTACCATTTACTTCAGTCGCACTATATGGAAATCGCTATTGAATAGCATTGATTGGATAACACAAAAACAGTACTTGAAGTGCTTCTACTGACAAATGATATCAGTTCAAAGAGTTCGTCATTGCAAGCATATTCTATGGACACGCTAAGTGTTCAATGGCACTTGTTGGAGTTCAACTTGAGCTTTCTCAGATCAGAAGTTGGATGGGAACTCAATGAGGCCTTAGAGTCATATAGATATATGTTTTTCAGATTTACCATTTACATATAGGAAATCAGAATTACCATTTACTATATTTAAATCGCTATTGATTAAGATTGAATGGGTAACAAAAAAAATAGATACTACTGGCAAATGACATCAACTCAAGAAGCTCGCCATTTCAAGCGTGTTCTGTAGACACGCTAATTGTTCAATGCCGCTTGTTGGAGTTCAAATTGAGCTCTATCAGATCAGAAGCCTTATGAGTCCATCAACAGGCCCCAGAATCATATAGAGATATGTTGTTCAGAATTATCATTTACTTCAGTAACAGTATTTGGAAATCGCTGCTGAACAACATTGAATGGATAACACAAAAACGGTCACTTGTGCTAGATATCACTTGTCAGTGCTACTGACAAGTGATATCAACTCAAAGAGTTCGTCATTGCAAGCATGTTCTGTAGAAACTGTAATTGTTCAATGGTGCTTGTTGGAGTTTAAATTGAGCTCTATCAGATCAGAAGCTTTATGAGTCGATTAACAGGCCTCAGAATCATATAGAGATATGTTGTTCAGAATTATAATTTACTTCAGTAGCACTATATGAAAAGAAAGAATACATATTTATAGAACTCACTTGAAAAATTCTGGCTCAATAGAGATGACCTTGATTCGCCAAGCATCCAGTTCTCTTCTGAGACACTCCGTGAATCCTACTGCAGCGCACTTGCTCATCGTGTAGGGGGTTATGTGAGCCAAAGAAATTCGTCCTAAAAAGAATTGCAAATATTCTGAGGGGCTTACACATGATGTTAAATTATATTTTTAATGAAGAAACTCATTAAATTTTAATTGTATAGTTTTTTTATATGCAGATATACAAAACTGGAATCTATTTATTAAAACCGGCTGCATTTCTGAATGATCCTTTATCAGTACCTTCCTTATCACTGTACGAGAAAGGATATATATATTCCTTCTTTTATCGGATTGTCACTACGACTATCGTTTTTCTTTCTTTCGGTGGTTCAGTTTTTCTGGTTAGCCGCAACTTTCTAGTGGTTCGAGAAGTATTGATCAATCCATACAAACATTTATGGAATCTTCATTTATTTACAAGCAATATTTACAAAGATATACAGGGCTGATGGTAACATCTCAAAGGCAAAAGTTAAACTGGAAGAAAAATGTTCTTTTTAGAATAAAACAACTCGTTTCCACAGCAACAGCTGGTCTCCACGGCAACAGTCCGTTTCCACAGCAACCAACAGCCCGTTTCCACGGCAACAGTGCAATTCTGAATCGGTTCCAAACGATTTCTATAAAACTACCACGCGACGCTGCGTGGCGCGAACTAAAGCAAAAAGAATTCCAACACGGATTATGTCATTGATTATATTTTGATTTCGGTCCAATGCTCTCAAACAATAGAGGTTATAATATCGTAAGAATACTCATTCTTTTTTTAAAAGCTTTCATTATATTATAATTTAAAAAGTAATTTTTTTTTTCTGGTTTCCCTGATTATTTGTTTTCTTTATTCTGCATTAATATACTTTTTTTTTAAAATCTTTTTTGAAGTAATTCTTCCTTAGTTAGGGATATATATGTATGGTATGTATATTTGTATGATGATAGTATATATTTCATGATAGTCAGTTTCCTGATTGCAACTAAACCTTAACAAACTTTCGTTTCTCCTATTTTTTTGTATATTTTTTATTTCTCTATTTTTATGGGAGTGACTTAGAGGTGTATAGAAATTCTTGTAAAACAACCATTATTCTTTAAATACGTTTTACAATTGAACTGTGCTTTAAAAATTCTCTTGTAAACTTTATTTCATTTTTTAGCAAGTTTTACTAAAGGTTTTCATGATTAATATTCTATTCTGTTAGAATTTTCTTATTCTGGATTCTCTAACTTAAAAATAGGAAAGTAGAAAAAAAAAAAAACCCATAAAAATTAACCCTGAATTAATATCATAAATATGTTATCACCTATTTTCAAAGTATATATTCCTCAATTTATCCAATCTATATTGGGCTAAGTCCTTAAGGATAAAGCTGTACTATAAATATATATTGAAAAAAAAAAATGAAAACAAGCTATTCCATTTAAATGCATTCCATCTCTCGACGTGTACCCTATGGAGTATTTGTTTTTAGAATAATCTCTTTATATAAGGCCTCCCGACTCACTGGATATTGTGATAGATGAGTGAAACAAAATCAACCTTGTTATTTCAAGAAAAGCTATTTTACTTTGGAAATCAAGATGCATCACGTAATTGAACAAAGTGGTTTCAAACTTAATAAATCAGAAAATAAAATATAGAATAATATGTATTCTAAATTATTCTTTTTATATTAGAATTTAGCGTTTTCTATCTCTGATTTAAAAAGTTGTAGAATAAAATAGCTTTTATGCTGGAAATCAATGAATGATGTAGTTAGTAAATAGTATACAATAAATTTTCAGTTATCCTATATTAAGTTTTCCATCACAGTTGGTTAACTTACACTACGTAAAAAAAGTAGAAGGACACTTGATTTTTGTAACAATAACCGAAAATATTTAATTTTTACTAACATTTTTATTAGAAACATTTTACAAATATTTAAAAATACAATTTTAACATCCGAATTATGACATTCAAACATAAAATATTAATGGCAACAAAAATAGTTTCTCTTTTTTTGAAACTTTGTAAAAAAGTAGAAGGACAGCATTATAATGAATGAAAAATAGTGATTTTAATAAGGAATGTTCTTCCCATTGGCCTTTATAACTTCAAATATTCTGTTTGGAAGTGAATTGTATAGAGATTGAACTTCTGTTTGACAAAAATTGTCCCACGAGTCATTCAATGCTTCTCGAAGCTGAGTTAGCGAATCAAATTGCCTTCCATCAGCATAAACACGACGAACTAGCATTGCCCAGAGGTTTTCCACTATATTAAGGTCAGGACTTTTGGCTGGCCATGGTAAAACATCCACATTATTTGTTAGGAACCAATTTTTGACTCCAGTCGCGGTGTGAATGGAAGTTCCGCCTTGCTGAAACTTCCACTCTTCATCCCCCAAGTCAGAGCCATAAGAAAGAAAGCTCGGAATTCAGCCTTTGAATGTAGTCTGTATGTTTTTGCCTACCATTTAAGAAAACCAGGCTTGTCCTTCCTCCGTATCCAACAGCCAACCAAACCATTAAACTCCCTCCTCCCATTTGTCGTGTTGAATAGTATTCGTCTTCATTCCCCAGACAATGCCAGTAGTGCTGATATCCGTCTGGACCGTCTAAGTTAAATTTCTTTTCATCGGAAAATATCACAGAAGTCCATTCTGTAGTCCAGGACATGTGCTCCTTAGCCCACGCTAAACGGTTATCAATGTGAGCTTGTGTCCACTTAGGATGATGTTTCCGTTTCTTGAAAATGAATTTTTTTAGATCTTTTAATTTAGTTGTAAACTGTTTCGTCACATGATTAAGTTCTGCTTGATTTCTTGCCTTTGAAACACTTCCTTTGTTCTTCTTAAGCACACGGACAAGTTTTCTTTCATCACGTGGTGTTAACTTTTTCGGTCTACCAGTCTTCTTTTTTTCTTTCCATTTTTATAAGGATTTTTGATAAAGTTTGAAACTGTATTGGGGCTCACCTGCAACAATCTAGAAATCTCTCTGACACCTTTACCATCATTTTGATATGCGGAAATTTGGCCTTTTTGAAAATCGTTCAGAGGTATTCCTTTAGGCATTTCTGAGAACGGAGAAACAGCGTAACGTTTAAACAAATTAGATTTTTTTTGACAGAAAAGGATAAAACAAAGTACAAAATCACTATTTAACTAAAGAACAACTCACTAAATTAAATATATTAGCAAGTGTCCTTCTACTTTTTTACGCATCGGAAATTATATATACTAATTTTATTATTAATATTAATGGTAGATGTTTAATTTTTGCCTAAAATGAAAAAAAAGGGTCATTAAACTAAATCTGCATAAATATCTGGTAGTTGGAGAAAATAAGAGATATTAATTGGCAATAAAACACTGTCCTTCTATTTTTTTTACGCAGTGTATATCCTTTATTTTACATAGCCTTACAGGATTTTTTTTTTTACTTATAATGATGATGATCTATGTGGCTTGGTGGTTTGCTTGATGAGTTGCAGAATTGCTTTCACAACCCCAAATATCATCAGCTAAATTTAAGAGTGTTTATTTCACCATCACTTGGCATTGTATATTCAAGTTTGGGTGATGAAATAAATGATAAAATATATTCACGCATGATAAATTGTAAAGCGCAATAATAATAACCGAGATAAAATTGTTTTTTACTTATAATGATGATGATCTATGTGGTCTGGTGGTTGGTTTGAGGAGTTGCAAAATTGCTTTCACAAACCGAAAATCGACTAAGGATCAGTTAAATTTGAGAGTGTTTATTTCACCATCATTTAATAGTTTGGTTGATGAAATAAATGATAAAAAATATGTTTACACATAATAAACTGTTAATCGTGAATGATTTCAGTTTTTGTGTGTGTGTGATAAAATCATCAGTTCTATATATAAATTCTTTTAATGATTCATATTTTTATTTATTTCTTCATATTTTAATTATGCTTGTGTAATTATTTATTTATTTTACTACTGATAGTAGGTATTTAATTTATTTATAGTAATTACACTTATCATTATCATCGGAGCAAACAACCCCATGGTGGGCCAAGGCCATCTGCCTACTGACAGATTTCGAGACAGGAGATGTTTTCTTTTTAAGGGGTAGGCTTGTCAGCCCTACGTCGAAGGCTCTCAGTACAGTCGTCTTAGAAGGGGACCTACAGTTTAAAGTGGATTCCGAACCACCGCAATCATCCATGACACAGCCGGAACTCGAACCCGAAACCTGTGGCATCGAGCGCCAGAGCGCTGAGTCATTCGGTCATCAGGCAGATGGCTTTGGCACACCATAGGGTTGTTGTGCCACTGATTATGATGATTATGATTTACACTTATAAGTTCATGTTTGTAAACATATAAAGCGCCATAATTTTATAATTTATTCTCCTTGTCACAGAAATCTTTTTGATCTGGTAAGTGCCGAATAATAGAAAGTATTGAAATGATCAAGGAAACAATTTCGTTACTGCAATTTGCAAATTGCTCACCTGTAATACTGTTGACATTGACAACTCTGCCGGTGCTTTTCCTGAGAAGCGGGAGGAATGCTTTGGTCACTCGCACTTGTCCTAGAGTATTGACATCCAGGACGTCCTGGTAGTCGGATATCTTGGTAAACTCGGCGATCATTCCTTTATATATACCAGCATTGTTAACAATTGCCCACAGCTCTGTTGGGAGAAAGAAAAATGAAAAAAAGATCAAAAAAAAGAATTTGATCTAAAAAAGTAGAATATTTTTATTCTAAGTTTATAATAAGATTTTTTTTTTCTCTTCCTTCTGTTTTTCTTTAATCGATTTGCGCAACAGAGATTGAATATGTTCCAATCAATATAGCAGTTATAACAATTTTAGTTATTAAAACACATTTAATTTTAAAAAATTATTATTTTTAGTATCAATTTATATATTAATAAATTGAGAGAACCGCTAGCGAATTCATCAAATCTTACGACTGCGTTTGAAATAGATGGTTCAATATCAAATTTACTCCTTAAAACAGATTTTTATCCTTAGAATTTGTATTAGAAACAGATTATCTTTCAAGATTTTTTGTTCAATGAAAATTAATGAATGGCTAAGTTTTCAATTGAATTCTACTAACTAACTCACTGGCACTATAGCCCCTAGTCGGCCAAGGCCTTTTGCTAATGGCAGATTTCGAGGCAGGAGATACTTTTTCTTTTAGGTAGTAGGAGTGAAGCCAGTCCCTTACGACCAACAGTTATGATAGATCGGGACCTAGGTTTAAAAAATGGATTCCAAGCCACTACAAACATCTTCTGGATCTACGAAGCCGAAACTTGTGGTACCCAACTCCAGAACCTATGAGACACCTGAAAGTTTTTTTTATTCTATTAAAAAATCATAAGACGATATATATTTACTTTTGTTTTTATGAAAAAATAGAACTATCTACATTCGTTTACATCCACTCAATTTTGTTGACCAAAACATAGGACAACAATACTGTATTTTACAGATTTAAAGATTCAGTAACTTAAATTCAAAAATAAATTAATTGTTACTATACGGTCACAATTAAAATAAACAGTTTTTGTGCATATAGATACATGCAATTTTTATTCTATTAAAAATAAAAAACAATATCTCGATTTTTTTAATGAAAAAAGTACCATCTACATTCGTTGCATCACTCTATTTTGTTGACCCAAATATAGGACAACAATGCTGTGTTTTGCAGATTTAAAGATTCATTATTTAAATTCAAAATAATTTACTATAAATTGTCACTATACGGTCAGAGTCAAAATAAACATTTTTTATACATATAAGCCCATGAAAGTTATATTCTATTAAAAAAACTGACAATATTTTAACTTGATTTTTTAAAATAAAATACAGTACCCTTTACATTCGTTATATCCACTATAAGTTTTATTGACCGAAATATAGGGCAGTAATACCGTATTGCAGATAAATTTAAAGATTCATTATTTAAATTCAAAATAATTTACTATAAATTGTCATTATACGGTCAGAATCCAAAATAATGGGTAGTTTTTTTATACATATAAGCCCATGAAAGTTATATTCTATTAAAAAATGACAATATTTTAACTTGATTTTTTAAAAAATAAAATACTTTAGTAAATTCTACATTCGTTATATCCACTGTTATTTTATTGACCGAAATATAGGGCAGTAATACCGTATTGCAGATTTAAAGATTCATTATTTAAATTCAAAATAATTTACAGTAATAAATGTCATTATACGGTCAGAGTCAAAATAAACATTTTTTTATACATATAAGCCCATGAAAGTTATATTCTATTAAAAAATGACAATATTTTAACTTTGATTTTATAAATAAAATACAGTTTAATACATTCGTTATATCCAATTTTATTCATCGAAATATAGGGCTTAATGTTATTGCATTTAAAGATTCATTATTTAAATTCAAAATAATTTACTATAAATTGTCATTATGGTCAGATTCAAAATAAACATTTTTATACATATAAGCAAAAATGAAAGTTATATTCTATTAAAAAAAGTGACAATATTTTAACTTGTTTTTTAAAATAAAATACAGTACCCTCTACATTCGTTATATCCACTCTATTTTATTGACCGAAATATAGGGCAGTATAGTATTGCAGATTTAAAGATTCATTATTTAAATTCAAAAAATAATTTACTATAAATTGTCATTATACGGTCAGAGTCAAAATAAACATTTTTTATACATATAAGCCCATGAAAGTTATATTCTATTAAAAAATGACAATATTTTAACTTGATTTTTATAAAATAAAATACAGTACCCTTACATTCGTTATATCCACTCTATTTTATTTCAGAAATAAGTTCAGTTTAATACCGTTATTGCAGGTTTAAAGATTCATTATTTAAATTCAAAATAATTTACTATAAATTGTCATTATACGGTCAGAGTCAAAATAAACATTTTTTTTATACATATAAGCCCATGAAAGTTATATTCTATTAAAAAAAATGACAATATTTTAACTTGATTTTTAAAAAAAAAAAATACAGTACCCTCACATTCGTTATATCCACTCTATTTTATTTCGAAATATAGGGCAGTAATACCGTATTGCAGATTTAAGATTCATTATTTAAATTCAAAATAATTTACAATAAATTGTCACTATACGGTCAGAGTTAAAAATAAACATTTTTTTATACATATAAGCCCATGAAAGTTATATTCTATTAAAAAAACTGACAATATTTTAACTTGATTTTTTTAAAATAAAATACAGTACCTCTACATTCGTTATATCCACTCTATTTTATTGACCGAAGTATAGGCAGTGTAATACTGCCGTATTGCAGGTTTAAAGATTCATTATTTTTAAATTCAAAATAAATTGTCACTATACGGTCAGAGTCAAAATAAACATTTTTTATACATATAAGCCCATGAAAGTTATATTCTATTAAAAAAACTGACAATATTTTAACTTGATTCTTTATTTAAATAAAATACAGTACCCTATACGGTCGGAATCAAAACATTCGTTATACTATATCCACTCTATTTTATTGATTTGAAATATAGGGCATTCGTTATATCCACTCTATTTTATTGACCGAAATATAGGGAAGCAATACCGTATTGCAGGTTTAAAGATTCATTATTTAAATTCAAAATAATTTACAGTAAATTGTCACTATACGGTCGGAATCAAAATAAACAGTTTTTATATATATAGATATGTGAAAGTTTTATTCTGTTAAAAATATATGGCAATATTTTAACTTGATTTATTTTTATTAAAAATAGTACCATCTATATTTGTTACATCCACTGTATTTTGCTGACGAAATATAAGACAACAATACCGTATTGTAGATTTAAAGATTCCCTTACTTAAATTCAAAATAAATTACAATGAATTGTCATTATACGGTCAGACTCAAAATAAACAGTTTTTATACATATATGCACACGCATGAAAGGATACATGAAAGTTTTATGTTGTTAAATAAATATATGGCAAAATCTTAACTTGATTTATTTTTATTAAAAAATAGTACCATCTACATTCGTTACATCCACTCTATTTTTGTTGACTGAAACATAGGCCAACAATACCGTATTGCAGATTTATAGTAAATATTCATTAGAGAAGAGTTTTGCTTACCACACTTTCCGAGATTCTTCTCGACGAACTCTTTGGCCTTTTGCACGCTGTCATCCTGTGTGACATCGACGTGCAGTGTGCAAAATCGTTCAGAACAAGATCTCTTCAATTCATCCGCACCGCCGGACATGGGGTAAAGACATCCAGCAAACACGTGGAACCCTCTCGAGTCCAGCTGCTTTGCCAGCTGATTTCCGAATCCCGAATCGCATCCTGCATTGAACAATCGAGAATTTTAACGGACATCGATTAATAATTAAATAAAGTTGGAAAACAGTTACCTCTTTTAGAATACTGAACTGGTCATTGTTCTGACAAAACCTCGTTTTCCACTGAATTAGTCTTTCCGCTGAATTTGTGACCTATGTTTCTTGAGCATACAGATTGTAGGTAGCCAAGTTTTTCATAGTTCAATTTATTTATTTTTCTAATTAAGATGCTCCGTAAAAACTTTTCTGTCATTTAAAAACATGCTGATATGGATATTTTTAACAAATATAACCGAAGTGATTTTTTATTTGATAATATAGAGATTTAACAACATCATCATCAGTGATGCAACCGCCCCACGGTCGGCCAAAGCCGTTCACTTGTTGTCAAATTTCAAGACAAGAAATGTTTTCTTTTTACGGGGTAGAGTTGTCTGCTCTACGCCCAACGCTCTATAGCCATACTAGGCCAGGACCTATGGTTTAAAGTGATTCCGAACCATTACAAACATCCAAGGTACAACCAGAACTCACCAAAACCTGTGGCATCAAGGGCCAGAGATACTGCACTTGGCCATCAGATCCCTATAGAGATTTATAGCAATTGTAAATAATATTTGTAACATAAAAAAAAACAAAAACAAGATAGATATTATAAAAAAATTTATCACTTAAGTACTACGTATTGATTTCTTTACTTTGATAGAACTTTTACTTCTAGATTTTAACGGAAGGTTATTTATCTGCTTATATACTTAGCAGATAAATTGAATATATCACATAAATATTCCATCAGTGGCCACCTACAAACACTCTTATATATATATATATATATATATATATATATATATATATACAGTACAGTTTTTTTTTTTTTTTGAAATTATGAGTTTAAAATTTAAATTATAAAAATCAAAATTTATTTTTATTGCAATTAAAACCCTACAAAATTACCTTTCCCTTATTACACCGCTGTGTTTGAATCCGTCTCACTTGGTGGCTCACTAATTTTCCTTATCCCTTTTGTAGCATTTTTTTTTCTCATGGGAAGAGTTTTGGTATTTCATTCACAGGAGAGAATAATGTATGTTATTTGACAAGTACATAATAACAATCTATCACACAAATTTAATAACAGACAAGCAGTATTGTAGATAGTTATATTACACGCAATTAGTGTTTTGTACTAATGAGAAAAAAGCTGTCACTCAAATCTGACAGCAGATAATCAGTGTCATGGGTAATGAGACCACATGAAATTAGCAATTGTCTGGGAGACCTACATAGTGGAATATGGAATACGCCGTGAGTTTTTCCCTCGTGAGTGGTTGCAGACCACGAGCTGAGAAATGTCTACTCAAAAGAGAAGTGAGGGAAGCTAACCTCCCTTGACAGATTGTCTCAAAAGGAAATTTTTGGTGGAGTAGGAGAGTTCCCATGAACTTGAAAGTGGCCCTCTTCTTGAAGCCGTTATAGGTCTAATATAGACCGAGACATGATACGCTGTAGAAGAAATTGTTGTGGGAAGAAGCAGTAAATGTACGTAAATGAAGAAGTAAATATACTAAATCATGCTTGCCGGCCGTTTTTTGAAAACAAAGACGGCAGGGTTTGAACATCAACCCTAATGCTTACCAGCGCCAAGCGATGCCGCTGAGCCACGAATCGGGGAAATGAATAGTACATGTATAAATATATAAAATATATAATACGTATAATTATATAAAATATATGGACAAAAGTATATATTGGTGTATGCATAGAATTCATACACAAAATATTTAATAGAGTATGCATAAAATACATACAATATATAATAGATCATAAATAAAATATATGTAAAAATGTAAAATTTGAAAAATATTTCATGCATTCTGAGATTGTGAAAACATTTCATTCGTCATTTACGAACGACTCTCATTGACCCAATTAATTTTTTTTCAAAACCCAATAAAAATGTATTTCTCCTTCACTTTAACTAATTGTCTCTTGAGTTTAGCTTTATCCATGATAAACACGATAAAACTATGAAATATTTTAAATATGTCTGGTGGTTTAATATTTGTTAAAATTTTTGCAAAAATGTTCTTTAAAGTGCTGCGATATCTTCTATAAAATAGATCATTGCCATATCTTCTTGAATTGATGAAAATTAGATTCGAAAATTGTATGAAAAAAAAAAAAAAAAAACAGTGTGATGCCACACAAAATTTTCAAAAATAATAAATAAAAAATTGAGAGCAAACGATAATTTGTCCATCTGGAAAAAGAGGATATTATAAACATGGATAAACATTTCAATTACTTAGAACGTTCAGAATTTTTTTTTTTCATTTGAGAGATAAACATCAAAACGATTTCTAATAATAATTCGAAATTAAAAATCTATAGAAAAAAGTACTTATTAAGTAATGCGGGAAATTATAGCAATTTCTAATTTTTTGTTTAACGATATTCTTTGTTCAATAGTTTTAATTATTATTTATTATTATTATTATTATTTTTATTTATTTAATATTATTATTATTTTTTAATTTTAATAAAAATATGAAATATACGCTATTCATTTAACATATTGGTGATAAATACTTAAAATATAATAATATTTATTGCTTCAAATAATAATATAATAAAATCTATAATTTTCTTTTAAAGCGTAAATTCTTAAATTATTTCTCCAAACTTGTTGTTTTTCAAAATTTAATTCTTTAAATTTAGAATGTTTCCTTGTCCGTTTTAGACATCTTTAAACTGTTTTATCACAAAACTTAGTGTTATACAACCAATACAGTATACAATCTCGTAAAAAATGATGAATGAAATGAATCACTTGTAAATGACGAATGAATGAAATGCTTCCCCCATACAATTTCTCAGAATGTGAAATGAAATATTTCAAATTTTACATTTTATGACATGTATTTTATTCATGTTTTATTATATAGTTCTGTATGTATTTTATGCATACCTATTATATATTTTTGTGTATATCGCTTATACGATTATGCGCATTATGCTTTTATATATACACTGAAGTGACAAAAGTCATGGGATACCCTTAATATCGTGTCGGCCCCTCCTTTCGCCCGGCGAAGTGCAGCAACTCGACGTGGCATGGACTCAACCGTCGTTGGAAGTCTTCTGCAGGAATATTGAGCCCCTGCTGTCTCGATGACGTCCATAATTGTGGCGTTGATGGTGCAGGATTTTGGGCACGAACAGACCTCTCGATGATGTCCCATAAATGCTCGATGGGATTCATGTCGGGCGATCTAGGTGGCCAGATCATTCGTTGGAATTGTCCAGAATGTTCTTCAAACCAATCGCGAACAGTTGTGGCCCGGTGACATGGCGCATTGTCATCCATAAAAATCCCATCGTTCCTTGGCTACATGAAGTCCATGAATGGCTGCAAGTGAGTTCCAAGTAGCTGAACATAAGCATTTCCAGTCAATGTTCGGTCCAGTCGCACCAGAGGACCAAGTCCATGCCATGAAAAAACAGCCCACACCATTACGGAGCCACCACCAGCTTGAACAGTGCCTTGCTGACAGTTTGGGTCCATGGCTTTCGTGGGGTCTGCGCCAGCTAGAACCCTACCATCAGCTCTTACCAACTGAAATCGTGACTCATCGGACCAGGCCACGGTTTTCCATTCATCTAGGGGACCAACCGATGCTCACGTGCCCACGAGAGTCGCTGCAAGCGATGTCGTTCTGTCAGTAAAGGCACTCGAGTCGGTCTTCTGCTGGAATAGCCCAAGAAAGCCAAATTTCTCCGCACAATTCTAACAGACAAGTCCCTTGTACGTCCCACATTGATTTCTGCGGTTATTTGACGCAGTGTTGCCTGTCTGTTAGAATTTACGCCTCTTTTTGCAGACGTCGCCGGTCTCGGTCAGTGCGCAGGCGGTCGACCACTGCGCTGTCCATGGTGGATGTTATGCCGGAAATTTCAAACTCTCGGCACACTCTTGACAGTGGATCTGGGAATGTTGAATTCCCTAACGATTTCCGAAATGCATGACCCATGCGTCTAGCTCCAACAACATTCCGCGTTCAACGTCTGTTAATTTCCGTCGCGGTCATCATCACGTCAAACCTTCTTCACATGAATAACTTGAACAGCCGAAAGTCCTGCGAAAGCACTGCGCATTTATACCTGTTCTACGCGATGCTACTGCCATCTGAAAATTTGCATATTGCTATCCCATGACTTTGTCACTTATACATATATATATTCATATAAATGTATAATGCGTATAATTGCATAAAATAATAAAACAATTGTATAAAAATAGTAAAAAGTAGTTGTAGCAGTAATACTTAGTATAATAGTTATTATTCAAACTAATAAAAATAAGTAATAGTTATAATAAGCAACAAGTAATAGTTGCCATTTAAAAATAATAATAATTATGATAATAATAATAATAATTATAAATAATTGTATAAAATCATTCATATTTGCATATGATTCAAAAAATGATTCATTATTTTCATTATAGAAGGTCTTATTTAAAAAAAGCCGACTAATTCCTTTTTTCTTCACAATGACTTACGTATTACTCAACAATCTGTTATGAAACAGCTTTTATTTTTTGGGATTAACACGCTTTTTAAAAACCTTTCTCCTATAATGCAAAGATTCTTCAGTGGCCTGGTGGCCAAGTGGCTAGCGTTGTGGTCTTTGGTATCAGATGATGATTCAGGTCCGAATCCTGGGGCTGTGGCATGGATGTTTGTTAGTGGTTCGCAAATCTTACTTTAAACTGTGGTCTCAGTCTGTTTTGGCCCCCGTGTGCACAATATGGCCGTAGAGCAGCAAATCAAACCAAGCCAGATTATTCGATTTCAAATATTAGAATACGTTTATATGTAATATCAATAGTAATAAATTCTTCATTTTAATATGCAAGAATTAAAAAAAAAAAAACATTATCGCATTGAAGGTTAAAATATGTCCATTTTTCCGCTACGAGATAGTAAAAAAGTGAGATAATGAATCCTTATTGCATATTACAAAGCAAATATTTACAGTAAATTTAGAAACATTCACAAGTATAAAAGAACTTGGAATTTAGAGTGTGTTTTAAATTTCTTGTCCACATAATCTTTTTAATACGCTTTTATATTAGTTTCACCTGTATGTTTGTTTGTTTG
>BPLR01012664.1:0-131780 GCA_021605095.1 Caerostris extrusa
CCAGAATTTGAACCTGAAGCACCGAAGATCAGAGCGCAAGCCGGTGGCTATCAGACCAGATTGGATACCGAAATGAAAACCGACCATTAGCAAGATGTTCGTTTAATACGATAACAAAAGGGTCAAAGAGTTGTTATTTGATCAATGCAACATTAAAAGAAATAAACAAGAAATAAAAAAAAATTTTTTATGTCAATTCCTACACTTTTTCACTATATTGCAGGAAAGTCTTTTACAAATAAAGTTCAAATTTTCGTCTTACATCTGGTGCCATCTATTATTAGATACATGAACTTAAATCTAAAAAACTAAAATTAATTAATTAAAATTAATTAATGAATCAATATTTGGAAAAACTGTATTAACATCAAGTGTCATCCACTACAAGTTCAAGATATATACCACTATCAAGATATATCATCCATTACAAGTTCAAGATATATATAGGGAGAGTGTGAACTAATAGTAGGAATCGAAAAAAGGAACAAAAATTGAAATGAAACACGATGTGGAAAACTACATATGGTTTGTGAATCATGGAAATAAGCATTAAAGGGTCTGGTGTCACGAAAGAATGGCAAAATTTATAACAGCAAGTGCAGAAATATTTATTTGATAAGATTTTTAAGACGCAGTGATATACAAAGGGGCTGATGGCCCAGTGACTAACGCTTTGGTTCTCGGAGCCACGTTCGAGTCCCGGCGGTTTCATGGATGTTTGTAGTGGTTCGGAATCCACTTTAATCCCTACGACCTGGTCTAATAGGCTGTAGGGAGTAAGGTTGTCCACCCTATCCCGTAAAAAAAAGAAAACATCTTCCTTCTCGAAATCTGTCAATAGTCAGACGGTCTTGGCCCACCACGATGGTGTTGCACCATGGTGAGTGGTGCACATGATACTATTTGAATGACTGAAGTTGTTATGTGTGTCTTTTTAAACGGCTGCTGCAGAAGTCACTAGTGCACAATCTACAACGACGTAAAAATGATTCCTGGACATGTTTGAAGCACTTGAATGAATGGATGTGCTATTGATGTTAGATTCCACACTGAAGACCATCGCTATGAGCAGGGCCGATTTAGATGAAAAAAAAAGCCTTAGGCTATTCCACTTATGAGGTACTTTCACCCTCCCATTTTTTAAGTTTGTAAATTACATGAGAGATAATAAATTACATCATTACTGTGATATATATCAATATGTTAAATGAAACATGTTGTGATTTGTACTAATCTTTATAAAAAATGTGGCACAAAATAAAGAGTCAAGAACACTTATACGGACATTTATTCTCACCACCCTATATAGTACTTGTAACAATGACTAATCAAACACAAACACAACATTTATAAAGAAACAAAATTCAATATTAAAAATCTTTGACCACGAAAATAAAATTATGCAATGCAAAAATATCATATTTTCTATCAAATAACTGAACGTATGAACTATACTTTGGTGCAATCTTGTATATACAAACGAACAGACCCAATGAGCCGAACGCATTGATCTTAACCAATACATTTTTATGTTTGTTTATTAATCATATGTGTAGAATGTCTCCTTATTTTTTCGATTCAGTGTTTTAGTGTTTACTGTTTTTAGAATAGTGTAATTTTAATTTTGCTAACAATTTGAATGTAGGCCCCTCTTGATCTTGAGGCCCTAGGTTGAAGCCTAGTTAGCCCATAAGAAAATTCGGCCCTAGGTTGAAGCAGAGTTAGCCTATAAGAAAATTCGGCCCCTGGCTATGTGGTCATCCGATATGTCCACAGGAGTATTATAAAATAATGATTTAAGGTGACCAGTAAAGAAGAAATCCGATGGATTAAGTTCTGGCAAACGAGGAGGCCAAACAAGAATCCAATCCACCTCGCTGGGTGTGTAGTATCGTGGTGAGAATGCACTTCTCTTGAATAAGAGCCTTAGTACGTGTTGCGATGATTTTCACCGCCTAAGAAGAGATTTCCGACAATATGTTAGATTATATTTTTTGTTTCTCTTGATGCCAATTAACAATCCTTTGAATTTGTCAATCCGTTAACCGAACATCCTGTATTTCTTTAGTTTTGCGTCGTAATTCTTCATCGTTTTCTTAATTGTTTTAAATTTATTTGCGATTTAATTGATACACAATTTATTTCTTTGAAATCACAAGAAAAAATCTGAAGTTCATTACTGAACATTTATTTATTTATCACTGTTTTAGAATAACCTAAGCGCAATCAAAATGAATTCTATCCTGAATAGCTAAAACGTGAAAACAACATGGGAAAATTAAAAACAAAATGCGCTGAATGTTTATGAAAAATACTCACTGTACTATTAATTTTGTACTTATTTTTAACATTCCTCTATTAGTTTGCTGAAGAATAGATTGGTTTGTTGCTCTTCAAACACTTTTTTTTGAACACTTTAGGTTAATTAGACCGGGACCTACTGTTAACATCCTATTACAGTGTTTTCTCGGAAGACTTTTAGAGGTATCTGCCCAGTATTTTCATGTCGTAGTATAGAAACCGGATAACTTCCACCAAGCTGCCTGATATCGGTGCAATATGCTCTATACACATTGTCACAATCGCCATCGAATCTCATCTTTTCTTAAAGCAGTGTCTGCAACAATGCCACCTGCAGATTCAAACCTTAGCTCTCTTGCACACTACCTGTGAACGTTGTCACTAGACCATAAGTCGGGCATTGATTTGCATTTAAATTATTTTTCAATTATTTAAATTAGTTTAAAAAAAACGTCCTGCATTAGTAATAAATTATTTTACATACTAAAGAGTTTTTATTTCCATTACAATTTTCATTTTCAAGTTTTATTCCTCACTTTGTAAATTTTTTATTTAAGTAAACTTTCCCAACTGAAAAAAAAAATTAAATAGTTAATGTAAAATATCTATTGTCTCATATTACTGTTTGATTGGTGATGAGTTTTTGCTTATATTTATAGTAATACAGTAAGCGCTCTTTTTATGCAGCATTCGATGGTTCGGTATTTTTTATGATGCGACACCGATCGAGCAGTTCGCCTTCTGATTTTTCGTGCGTATTCGTGAATTTGTTGAGATAAATCGTTAATTCACGACATATTGCTGCTCTAATTATTATATTTAAAATAATTTTCCAACCTTATAAAAATAATTACACCACCTTGTTACGTGCGAATTTCTCATCTTAGCCGTGATTTGTTAATGCTCGTGCACATATTCTAATATCCATAGAAGAATTATTTCAAAAAAGTTAAAAATTGTTTCTTCTCCTGAGGTTTTAAAATGTTGAACAAAGAATGCAGTAAAATGAAATAAAATAAATATTTAAACTCATTTTAAATAAAAGAAAAATTTTTCAGTTATACACAAATGTGGCGTCGCCCTTCTACCGTAAAAAATAGCAGTGTAACAAAATAATCCGACCTGATCATACGTTAAACACTCATCAAGTTGTCTTCAATAATTCTAATTAATAATACTTTAGCCAGAAAATCACCACAACCTGACATTTTGATGCGATAGATTCGCATTAACTCCAGAAACTCATAAGCGTCAAACAAGTAGCACAATAACCATTAAATAAAAATTTATATGCTTGGACGCTCAAGATTAGATAGAAGAAAATAATTAGTAGCATTCAGTAATAATGATCATGAAACAATTAATAAATATCAATTAACCGATTAAATATTAATCGCAAGTTGGAAATCTAATATATTTGCATATAAATATATATAAAATAAATTTTTTAATATATTATTCACTCTTTAAATATATTTTGCCAAGGCATCTCTAAGAAAAAGTTCTTCGACGAACTCAAATGTTCACATCTTTGGTATTAAATAATAATGCTACGTATAATGTTCAAATTTATTATACATATAAAACAAATTTTAATACATTATTCACTCTTTAAATATATTTTGTCAATGCATCTCTAAGAAAAAGTTCTTCGACGAGCTCAAATGTTCACATCTTTGGTATTAAATAATAATGCTACGTATAATGTTCAAATTTATTATACATATAAAACAAATTTTTAATACATTATTCACTCTTTAAATATAATTTGTCAATACATCTCTAAGAAAAAGTTCTTAACGAGCTCAAATATTTCACATCTTCAGTATTAAATAATAATGCTACGTATAATGTTCAAATTTTTTATACATATAAAACAAATTTTTAATACATTATTCACTCTTTAAATATATTTTGTCAATGCATCTCTAAGAAAAAGTTCATTAACGAGCTCAAATGTTCACATCTTCAATATTAAATAATAATGCTACGTATAATGTTCAAATTTATTATACATATAAAACAAATTTTTAATACATTATTCACTCTTTAAATATATTTTGTCAATGCATCTCTAAGAAAAAGTTCTTAACGAGCTCAAATGTTCACATCTTCAGTATTAAATAATAATGCTACGTATAATGTTCAAATTTATTATACATATAAAACAATTATTCACTCTTTAAATATATTTTGTCAATGCATCTAAGAAAAGTTCTTCGACGAGGCTCAAATGTTCACATCTTTGGTATTAAATAATAATACGTATTATGTTCAAATTTATTATACATATAAAACAAATTTTTAATACATTATTCACTCTTTAAATATATTTTGTCAAGCATCTCTAGAGAAAAGTTCTTCGACGAGCTCAAATGTTCACATCTTTTGGTATTAAATAATAATGCTACGTATAATGTTCAAATTTATTATACATATAAAACAACTTTTTAATACATTATTCACTCTTTAAATATATTTTGTCAATGCATCTCTAAGAAAAAAAGTTCTTTAACGAGCTCAAATGTTCACATCTTCAGTATTAAATAATAATGCTACGTATAATGTTCAAATTTATTATACTTATAAAACAAATTTTTAATACATTATTCACTCTTTAAATATATTTTGTCAATGCATCTCTAAGAAAAAATTCTTCGACGAGCTCAAATGTTCACATCTTTGGTATTAGATAATAATGCTACGTATAATGTTCAAATTTATTATACATATAAAACAAATTTTTAATACATTACTCACTCTTTAAATATATTTTGTCAATGCATCTCTAAGAAAAAGTTCTTCGACGAGCTCAAATGTTCACATCTTTGGTATGAAATAATAATGCTACGTATAATGTTAAAATTTATTATACATATAAAACAAATTTTTAATACATTAATCACTCTTTAAATATATTTTGTCAATGCATCTCTAAGAAAAGTTCTTCGAGCTCAAATGTTCACATCTTTGGTATTAAATAATAATGTTAAGTATAATGTTCAAATTTATTATACATATAAAACAGATATTTAATACATCATTCACTCTTTAAATATATTTTGCCAATGCATCTCAAAGAAAAAGTTCTTCGACGTGCTCCAATGTTCACATCGTTGGTATTAAATAATAATGTTCAAATTTATTATACATATAAAACAAATTTTTAATACATTATTCACCCCTTAAATATATTTTGCCAATGCATCTCTAAGAAAAAAGTTCTTCAACGAATTCAAATGTTTACATCTTAGGTATTAAATAATAATGTTAAGTATAATGTTCAAATTTATTATCTATATATATATAATAAATTTTTAATATATTATTCACTCTTTAAATATATTTTGCCAATCTATCTCTAAGAAAAAGTTCTTCAACGAGCTCAAATGTTCACATCTTTGGTATTAAATAATAATGTTGAGTATAACGTTCAAATTTATTATCTATTATCTATTATATATAATTCCCGTGTCACGACGTTTTTCGGGATGAAGTCTGAAACTAACAATCCGATTTTAATTTTTTTTTCTTAAATGTGTGTTTTGCTGCAAATTGAGAGTTAGGATAGTTTTTTATTCAGATTTTTTTAGTTAAAAAGCAAAATCGACGATTTTCATATTTCGTCATATGGTGCCATTAAAACTCGTCATTTGGCGCCAAATATTTCGTCATCTTCTATCTACTATATATAATTCCGTGTGACGATGTTTGTTTGGGATGAACTCGAAACTAACAATCCGATTTTAACTTTTTTTTTAAATGTGTGTTTTGTTCCCACTTGAGAGATAGGATAGTTTTTATTCAGTTTTTTTTTTTTTTTTTTTTTTTTTATTTAAATGCAAAATCGGTTAAAATCTACCCCCGAGAAAGTCGCCAATCTTGCAATCTTGAATATTTCGCCAATTTTTTAGGGTTGCAATACTTTAATTAGAGGAATTCGTAGCTTCATTTTCGAACAATATAATGACTATTTTATTGCTAATTCGATAATTAGTTGTAGAATTCTTATTTGCACTCATTAAAAACAGAAATATATATTCTTTTAAATAAGTATTCCGATAAATTATTGATTATTCTGAGCATATTTTTATAACATACGTCTGTCGCTCATACAGAATAAAACAATTTTTTATGATGTTGCCACTCATGTAAATAAAGAAAAAAACAAGAAAAACGATTTTTTTAATTTATTAATAACTTATATTTATTCTTAAATAATTGATTTCCTTTAAAGACGTTCTTTTAGTTAAGATTTTGTGGCAACCTTAATTAGAATTCGCACGGAATATTTGAAGCTTTAGTTAGTTAACGTTACGATTTAAAAAAGCGTTATTTACGCGACAGCATAAATTTGACATCCGCAAAATTTTTTTTTATGATTTCATCGTTGGAATAAAAGTTTGTTTCCACCACAGACGAAAGACATACCACAATAAAAGGTAAGTTTGATGGTGCCGTGTTTCGATGCCTGTACTACATAACCGTAAAATTCTCATGTTCTGAATATTATTGTTTTATGTACTGCTTTAAATTTTGTGAAAATTATATTGTATGAAATTTATATTATAATGAGAAATAAATCAAACGTATGTAAGTATTACCTGATTTGATTATCAATATTTTTTTTTCTTAGAAATATAATAATTTTTGTTTCAAGTTGGAATACAAGTTTATATTCAAAAAAATTAATGCACAATAAGACTTGAGTGTATAATATTAAACGATCGTTTGCCTTTGTATGTTTGTACTGCTTTGATCGTTTGCATTTGTATATTTGTGATTTTTTAAGTCATTTATTATTAAATCCCGATTTTATTTGAATTGTATTGTATTATTTTTATTCTTGAAGCGTAATTTGAACTTTTCCTCATTCTTTACCAATCATTTCCTTAACAATAACCAATTATAGTATCTAATAATTAAACGAAATACAAGAAAGCTTTGTAACGCGTGGATCGGGTCTTCTAGTATATATATTTATGAGGGTCTTTTATTATTATATATTTTATTTGAATTGTATATATGATAAATTTTTAATATATTGAACTTTTCCTCATTCTTTAAATATATTTTGCCAATTTATCTTTGAAAAGTTCTTCGACGAGCTCAAATTTCACATCTTTGGTATTAAATAATAATGTTATGAGGGGTATAATGTTGAAATTTATTATGTATATAAAATAAATTTTTAATATATTATTCCTCTTTAAATATATTTTGCCAATTTCATCTCTAAGAAAAGTTATTCAGCGAGGAGATCAAATGTTCACATCTTTGGTATTAAAAATAATGTTAAGTATAATGTTCAAATTTATTATATAAATATATAATAAAATTTTAATATATTATTCACTCTTTAAATATATTTTGCCAATGCATCTCTAAGAAAAAGTTCTTCAACGAGCTCAAATATTCACACTTATGGTAGTTCTTTTGTGGTCAATTCGTTGAAGATGCTTGGTTGTTGTCATTGTGCTGGGCTTTCTACCAGGTAATGAATTTTGAAGAGGGTGTTAATCGGAGGGGTCAACGAGGGGACTAGTTGCCCCGAGGTGCACTCTTCTGAACTCAGCTCCTTTCGCTATTTATGCTACGATGTGCACCATAATTCTTTTCTATCGATTAGTAAACGTGTTAGGTTTTCTTTTCTTTTCTTTTTACCCCTTTTTTGTAAGCAAAATTAAAGGACTCGAATAAATTATCATAAAATAAAAGAAAAAGAACATCGGTTCTGAAATCGGACTTTTTTTTTTTTTTTGAGTGTGTATTTATTCTTTGCTTTCTAGATCATCATTGCGGGCTCCACCGTCCAGCATAACCCTTTCAGTAGTTTGTTTACGTTTTCAATAGTTATGTGACATCGACAACTGGTCCCTAATTGTACCGAATTTAAACTTAAATTCTTTTTATTTTTAATTTTTAATTTTTCTTTTGTATTTTACTTTTATTTATTTTTAGTATTTTTGTAATTATTTTGAGTACCCTTTATTTAATTTTAGATATCGTATCATGTTATTTTTACATTACTAAAATTAAACAGCCTATTAAAATTAAAAATTATATCTATGAATTAAGATGAGGAGGTCTTTAAGAAGCCACTCAATCACGGACTTCAACTGCCCTAGGAAGCTGACATCAGTTATTAGCAGACTCAGAACTAATCATTACAGAGGGATGAAGATTCTTCCAGACAAGACCAGGGAATACATTCCCTGCAGAAATTGCCCCAACGCTTTCCTAACAACTAAGCACATTCTTGAGTGCCTAGCACTCCCTCCCCATGTTTTGTAATTGGGTATGGTGCCAATCGAGGCCAACTTGAGAAGTCCTGTATAGAGAAGCGGCGCCATTGCTTGCGGCCGCTATCGAGAAGACTTTTGACTTGATCTAACATTGTTAATTATATTTTTAATCCATGGACACGATAACAACAACAACAACAAGATGAGGAGGTTAAGGGATAGTTCCCCATTGGTACTCCTCAATCAGTACATCAGTTGCCAGTTTGACACTTGATCTCTTCCTTTCACCAGATGATCATGCCTTTTCAGCAAAGAAATGCTGTTAACACGTCGACGAAGATCCGGAGATCTCTTCTTCTATCTCAATATCACTTCTTCTTTCTCGCCTTTTTCCCCCTCTCTCCTACTTTCAAAGTTGACGTGATATATTAAGAAGAATCGAATATATAATTCCTTCTTGATGAGATTATTGGAGCCTCGTTCGATCTTGAGCCATTAGCACCTGTTGCCTCATGGATATAAATTACTCCACGAGGTAATTTATTATAAACAATTAATATAAATTTTTTTTTTAAATTCCTACTTTTTACCCACTATGTTGCAGAAAGTATTTTATAAATAATTTTCATTCATTTTTTTAAGTTAGAAAAAACTCACTCTCTCTCTCTCTCTCTCACATACACACTTTCCGTCTCTCTCATTAATTTATTCACATTTTCCATTTTGTTCCCTCCTTGAATCAGACTAGAATCCAAAATAAAAAAAAAAAGAATCTGAAAAAGAATTTTTTCCAGGAATTTACACGCTGCGCCACTGATGGTAGTTATTCCAAAATTTATATCCTGTTAAATATCTTGTATAAGAGAAATTTGTTTTTCTCCCATATAAAACTAAAATGTGTGATGGAGTACCCTTGATGGTTTGTGATGGAGTACCGTAGGTAGAAGTCTGATTTTGGCTCCGTGACGCTCTTACAGTCATAGGAGACCGGGACCTACGGCTTAAAAGGGATTCCGAACTGGACTACAAACATCCATGGCACTCCGGGACTCCAACCTGTGGTACCGAGCGCCAGAGCCTCTGCCATTCAGGATAATGGAAATGTAAACTGACGCCAAGGGAATTATAACTTCTACGTCTGCGTGGGCGTGAGCTTGCTTTCTCATAAACAAAAAATGTGAATATCAAGAGAATGCATTTTTTTTTAAATAAAAGAGTTGGTGTTTAAAAAGAGAGAGTGAATTGGAAAGTGAAGAGGAATTCAGAGTTAGGCTAAAATCTCCATACTATAATATTTAACAGCGCTCTTAAATTTACCCTGATCCAACACCTATTAAAGTGAATTGGAAAAAGTGAAGAGGAATTCAGAGTTGGGCTAAAATCTCCATACTATAATATTTAACAGCGCTCTTAAATTTACCCTGATCCAACACCTATTAAAGCTCCAACACCTATTCTAGCTCCAACACTTTCACCAGCTCCAGATCCAACGCCTATTACAGCTCCAACACCTGATCCAACACCTATTCAGCTCCAACACTTTCTCCAGTTCCAGATCCAACGCCTATTACAGCTCCAACACCTGATCCAGCTGAAGCTCCAACACCTATTCCAACTCAAGCTCCAACCCTATTCCAGATCCAACACATGATCCAGCTCAAGCTCCAGAACCAATACCTATTCCAGCTACAGTTCCAGATCCAACACCTATTCCAGCTCCAGATCCAACACCTATTCCAGCTCCAACACCATTCCATTCCAACCAGGTCCAACACCAGGTCCAGATCCAACACCCATTCCATCTCCAACATCTGACCCAACACCTATTCCAGCTCCAATTTTCTCTAATTTTCTTTTAAGTCTATAATTACTTCAAGTTTGGTTTGGTTTTGTCGCTTTACTGCTATCTTGTGCACAATTTAGCTAAACAGACAGGGGACTTAAAGTTTAACGTGGATTCCGAACCACTCACAAACATCCATGCCACCGCCAGGATTTGAACCTGAAGCCAGGGGATACCAAAGGCCAGAGCACTAGCCACTTGGCCAACAGGCGGCTATAAGTACTTCAAGAGCTGTACTGAATTTTTTGCGATATTGTTATCTTGCAATTATAAATATCTCGCGCTACGTAGACATTTTTACAATCAGAATACACAATTCCCCATTTTAACCCTTTAATTGAAGAAAATTTTTGCTTTCTGACAAATATTGTTAATTGGAGTTTTCAAAGAGGTTAATAAATGTTTTTTTAATAATAACTTTAATTCTTATTTTCAAATGTTTTTGGAGTTCACGCATTTTCCCATTTGTTAAAAAATTTATTATCGACTTAAATCAATAAACATCTTAATGATATTTACAAACTATTCCATTTTCACATTCAGTTACAGAAAATGTCTTAAAATGGATAATAATAGACAAAGCACTTATCGATTAATAAAAGTCTCATTAAAAAAATTAATTGTTGGAAAGAAATACAAGCATTTAGATGAAGGGTGTAAATCAAAACGATTCAAATAAATTTTAACAACTAATTAATTCCTTTTATTCGATTCCATACATGCATATTAACAATTGATCCAATGGTAACAGGCACAGTTACTGCGAGCTACCGTTCTCTCAATGTCAAATTAAAGCCCACATTGCAATGCGTTCTGTCTTTTTACAGCAGACATAATCGATGTTTTTAAACCAATAAATTATTAGGAAAATAACTAATTCCTACTTTAAAAATGTTTCTTTTTATTTTAAATGGTTTTTCCGAGACATAACAAGTACTCCTTATTTATACATATTTTTGCATTTACTTTATCTACTACTGTGCCCAAAAAGTAAGACCAATCATTTCTTTTTGGAAAACTCTTTATTTATTCTTCAAAATTTATTTCATCTCCTTCAAAGGAATCCCCTCCGGACACAATGTACTTATGCCTATTTTTTTTTTCCAATCCTCAATGCATGTTAAAAAGTCATCAGCAGGGATGGCCTACAAAGCGCTCAAGCGATTCACGTTGAATCTCTTCAATCGACTCAAAACGGTGTTCCCAGTGATGGTCTTTGAGTATAAGGAATAGCCAGAAGTCGCACGGTGTGAATACGGGTGTTTTGGAACGATAAAAGATTCATTTTTGGCGAAAAGGTCTCGAAGAATCAATGCAGTGTGAGCTGGCTCATTCAGTGTTTTCGCTCACAACTTATCCTGCTCCAGATCCAACACCTATTCCAGCTCCAACACCTGATCCAGCTCCAGATCCAACACCTATTACAGGTCTAACATCTGATCCAGCTCCAGTTCCAACACCTGATCCAGCTCCAGTTCCAACACCTGACCCAGCTTCAGCTCCAGATCCAACAACAATTCCAGCTCCAACACCTGATCCAGCTTCAGCTCCAGATTCAACACCTATTCCAGCTCCAATACCTGATCCAGCTCCTGCCCCAACACCTGATCCAGCTCCAGATCCAACACCTGTTCCAGCTCCAACATCTGTTCCAGCTCCAACACCTGATCCCCTCCAGCTCCAACACTGGATCCACCTCCAGCTCCAACATCTGATCCAGCTCCAGATCCCACACATATACCAGCTCCAACACCTGATTCAGGTCCAGCTCCAGCTCCAGATCCTAAAACCGATCCAGCTCCAGCTCCAACACCTGATCCAGCTCCAGATCAAACACCTATTCCAGCTCCAGCTCCAGCTCTACATCCAACACCTATTCATCTCCAAAACCTCATCGAACACCTATTCCAGCTCCAACATCTGATCCAGCTCCAGCTCCAGATCCAACACCTATTCCATCTCCAAAACCTCATCGAACACCTATTCCATCTCCAACACCTGATCCAGCAAATCCAGATCCAAATCCAACAACTATTCCAGGGTCCAACACCTAATCCAGGCCGAACATCTATTTCAGCTCCAACACCTATTCCAGCAAGATCAATAATTTCTTTTTAAAAAACTCTTTATTTATTCTTCAAAATTTATTTCATCGCCTTCAAAGCAATTCCCTCCGGACACAATGCGCTTATGCTAACTTTTTTCTAATCCTCAATGCATGCCAAAAAGTCAGCAGGGATGGCCTTCAAAGCGCGCGGCGATTCACGTTGGATCTTTTCAATCGACTCAAAACGGTGTCCCCAGTGAGGATCTTTGAGTTTAGGAATAGCCAGACGTCGTACGGTGTGAATACGGTGGTTTTGGAACGATATAAGTTTCACTTTAGAGAAAAGGTCTCGAAGAATCAATGCAGTGTGAGCTGGCCCATTCTGTGTTTTCGCAAACTCCTGATCTAGCACCTATTACAGTTCTAACACCTGATCCAGCTTCAACTCCAGATCCAACATCTATTCCAGTTAAAACACCTGATCCAGCTCCAGCTTCAGCTCCAGATCCCACCTCTATACCAGCTCCAGCTCCAGCTCCAACACCTTATCCAGCTACAACACCTATTTTAGCGCCATCACCTGATCCAGCTCCCCCACCTATTCCAACACCTGAACCAGCTTCAGCTTCTGCTCCAGATCCAACATCTATTCCAACTCCAACACCTGATCTAGCTCCAACACCTATTCCAGCTCCAGATCCAACCCCTGCTGCCGTTCCAGTCATTCTATCTGCTTCACCTCTGACACCTGCTCCAGCTCCAACGACTCTAGCTCCAGCCCCAACACAGACTTCAGCTGCCACACCTGCTTCAGCTCTGCTATCTGTTCCAGTTGCGACGTTAGCGAAAGGTTCAATATTTCTTAGGAATCCTGAAATTAAATCTTTCAGAATTTCTAGTATAATTTTCTTTAAGTTTATAATTACTTCAAGTTTGGTTTGGCTTGTCGCTCTACGGTCATCTTGTGCACAATTTAGGCGAAACAGACCAGGGCCTACAGTTTAACGTTTATTCAGAACCACTCAGAAAAATCCATGACACTTCCAGGATTCGAACCTGAGGCCTGGGATACCAAAGGCCAGAGGGCCAGCCACTTGGCCACCAGGCTGCTATAATTACTTCAAAAGCAGTACTGAATATTTTGCGATATTGTTATCTTGCAATTATAAATAACTCGCGCTACGTAGACATTTCTACAATCAGAATACAATTCCACATTTTTACACTTTAATTGAAAATTATTGCTCTTTGAAAAAAATAGTTAATTGAAGTTTTCGAAGATATTAATAAATGATTTTAATAATAACTTTAATTCTTATCTTTGTTACGTGAAACGTTTTTGGAGTCCACGCTTTTTCCCATTCGTTAAAAATTTATTATCGACTTAAATCAATAAACATCTTAATGATATTTACATACTATTCCATTTTCACATTCAGTTACAGAAAATGTCTTAAAATGGATAATAATAGACATAGCACTTATCGGTTAATAAACGTCGCATTAAAAAAATTGTTGGAAAGAAATACAAGTATTTGGTTGCAGGATGTAAATCATAACGAATCAAATAAATTTTAACAACTAACTAATTCCTTTATATTCGATTCCATATATGCATATTAACAATTGATCCAATGGGGACATACACAAGTTACTGCGTGAGCTACAGTTCTCTCAATGTCAAATTAAAGCACACATTGCAATGCGTCCCGTCTTTTGACATCAGATATATTCGATGTTTGTAAACAATAAATTATTAGAAACTAATTCTCACTTTAAGAAAAATGTTTCTTTTTTTTTATTTTAAATGATTTTTCCGGGACATAACAAATACTCCTTGTTTACATATTTTTTTGCATTTACTTTATCTGCTACTGTGCCCAAAAAGTAAGACCAATAATTTCTTTTTCAAAACTCTTTATTTATTCTTCAAAATTTATTTCATCGCTTTCAAAGCAATCCTCTCCGGACACAATGTACTTATGCCTACATTTTTTCCAATCCTCGATGCATCCTTAAAAGTCATTAGCAGGATGGCATTCAAAGCGCTCAAGCGATTCACGTTGAATCTCTTCAATCGACTGAAAACGGTGTCCCCAGTGAGGGTCTTTGAGTTTAGGGAATAGCCAGAACTTGCACGCGGTGTGAATACGATGGTCTTTGAACGATATAGGTTTCATTTTTGGCGAAAATGCCTCGAAGAATCAATGCAGTGCTGGCTCATTCAGTGTTTTCGCTACAACTTATCCTGCTCCAGCTCCAGATCCAACACCTATTACAGGCCTAACATCTGATCCAGCTCCAGTTTCAACACCTGATCCAGCCAGCTCCAGATCCAACAACAATTCCAGTTAAAACACCTGATCCACCTGATCCAGGTCCAGCTCCAACACCTGATTCAGCTTCAACATCTGATCCAGCTGCCACGCCTGATCCAGATCCCACACCTATTCCAGTTCAACACCTGATCCAGCTGCAGCTCCAACAACTATTCCAGTTCCAACACCTGATACAGCTACAGCTCCAACAACTATTCCAGTTACAACACTTGATCCAGGTCAGCACCTGATTCAGCTTCAACATTTCAAATCTGATTTCCCAACATTCTGATCCAGCTCCAGATCCCACACCTATTCCAGCTCCAACACCTGATCCAGCTCCAGCACCAACACTTGTCCAATACCTATTCCATCTCCAGATCTAACACCTGATCCAGCTCCAGATCCAACACCTATTCCAGGTTCAACACCTGATCCAGCTCCAGCTCCTATTCCAGGTTCAACACCTGATCCAGCTCCAGCTCCAGATCCCCACACCTATTCCAGCCCAGATCCAACACCTATTCCAGGTCCAACACATGATCCAGCTCCAGATCCAACACCTATTCCAGGTCCAACACCTGATCCAGCTCCAGATCCAACACCTATTCCAGGTTCAACACCTGATCCAGCCCAACACCTATTCCAGCTCCAGATCCAACACCTATTCCAGCTCTAACACCTGCTTCAGGTCTGCTATCTGTTCCAGTTGCGACGTTAGCGAAAGGTTCAATATTTCTTAGAATCCTTGAAAATAAATCTTCAAGAATTTCTCGTGTAATTTTCTTTAAGTCTATACTTACTTCAAGTGTGTTTTCGCTTGTCGCTCTACGGTCATCTTGTGCACAATTTAGCTAAACAGACCAGGGCCTACAGTTTAACGTTTATTCCGAACACTCACAAAAATCC
This sequence comes from Caerostris extrusa, assembly GCA_021605095.1. Classification (NCBI taxonomy): domain Eukaryota; kingdom Metazoa; phylum Arthropoda; class Arachnida; order Araneae; family Araneidae; genus Caerostris; species Caerostris extrusa. Next base: position 15,664 of record BPLR01012664.1, read on the forward strand.
ATGCCACCTCCAGGGATTCGTACCTGAGGCCTGGGATACCAAAGGCCAGAGCGCTAGCCACTTATCCACCAGGCTGCTATAATTACTTCAAGAGCAGTACTGAATATTTTGCGATATTGTTAACTTGCAATTATAAATAACTTGTGCTACGTATACATTTCTACAATCAGAATACACAATTCCATATTTTAACACTTTAATTAAAATTATTGCTTTTTGAAAAAAAATAGTTAATTGCAGTTTTCGAAGAGATTAATAAATGATTTTAATAATAACTTTAATTCTTATCTTTGTTACGTGAAACGTTTTGGAGTCCACGCTTTTTCCCATTCGTTAAAAAATTTATTATCGACTTAAATCAATAAACATCTTAATGATATTTACATACTGTTCCATTTTCACATTCAGTTACAGAAAATGTCTTAAAAATGGATAATAATAGATAAAGCACTTATCGGTTGATAAACGTCGCATTAAAAAAATTGTTGGAAAGAAATACAAGCATTTGGTTGCAGGGTGTAAATCATAACGAATCAAATAAATTTTAACTAACAGTTCTCTCAATGTCAAATTAAAGCACATATTGCAATGCGTTCCGTCTTTTTACATCAGACATATTCGATGTTTTTAAATCAATAAATTGTTAGGAAACTAATTCCCACTTTAAAAAAATGTTTTTTTTATTTCAAATGGTTTTTCCGGGACATAACAAGTACTCCTTATTTATACATTTTTTTTGCATTTGCTTTATCTACTACTGTGCCCAAAAAGTAAGACCAATAATTTCTTTTTTCAAAAACTCTTTATTTATTCTTCAAAATTTATTTCATCGCCTTGAAAGCAATCCCCTCCGGACACAATGTTATTATGCCACCTTTTTCCAATCCTCAATGCATGCTAAAAGTCATCAGCAGGATGGCCTTCAAAGCGCGAGGCGATTCACATTGAATTTCTTCAATCGACTCAAAGCGGTGCCCCAGTGAGGGTCTTTGAGTTTAGGGAATAGGCAGTAGTCGTACGGTGTGAATACGGTGGTTTTGGAATGATATAGGTTTCGTTTTTGGCGAAAAGGTCTCGAAGAATCAATGCAGTGGGAGCAGGTCCATTCAGTGTTTTCTGTACCAATCGAGATTTGACGCGTTTGAAGCCCAAAATGGAATTGACCGATCTTTTGAAATTCCAACTTCATTAGCATGGTCTCTAATTGTAAATCGACGATTTGCAAGCTCCAAATCTTTAATTGTTTGGACGTGAGCTTCGTCGGTTGAGGTTGATGGTTGGCCAGAGGGCTCTTCGTCTTCTCTGTCTTATTTTAACTGTTTTTACCACTTCTAAACATTTCTTTCAGGTAAACGAACGCTCCCCGAATGCCTTCTGCACCATTCTATACGTTTTCGCAAACAAAATCTAATACAAGTTCTTTGCTCAATTAATTCAGACATTTCAAAAGTCTCCGGAACCCGTTTTAGTGTCTCACAAAGCCAAGTGTAACTCAAACACTAATGAATAATTTGTCGTCAAATTTCGCAAATCTCAAAGACAGTGCCAGCAACCTAAGATAGTAAAAAAAAAAAGTAGTAAAGTAGTAAAAACAAAATGAAATTCCATATGTCCCGGGAATTTTAAATTAAAAAATGGTCTTACTTTTTGGACACAGTAGTATATTGTTCTATCGGCTGTTTTTTGCCTTAATGTTTCAATTTTGTTAGCCAGCAGTGTATTATGAATGAAAATGAATTAATTCAGTAATTTTAATACATTAAATAATGAGTTATTCATTATTTGGTAAGAGAATAAGAGAAATAATCCACCTAATACCCGAAGCATTCAAAATTACCAAGGAATTTCCATTCCATAGAAAATATTCCATTGAAAATAGTCTTTGATCTTATTGGATACTGTTCCAAGAGAGAACCAAAGGAACCAATTATAGATCAGAATAATGCATTCCCTTTCATTCCACAATCACATCACTGCATACACTGATGTTGATACCGACTGATCGTTTTGTAGCGGAGGTCCGGAGCTGTTTTGCTGCTCCCTGAAGGGAAATGAATTGAAATTGCTGTTGGTGGTGTAAAAGTTTCAGAAAACTTCACAGGATAACTTCTGGTAGTTCAAAAGCACTTGAGGCCTATCCGAGTCTACCTCAATCACAACAAATTAATGGAATTGCTATATTCACTGACTCAAAATCTGCCTTACAGGCTCTTAATAAATATTTAATAAAGGTTAATAAAAAGTTTCTCAAGTATGACCTTGAACATTGTATTCCTTTTAGAACAAGCCAACTGTTTGCACAGAATGCGGGTCCTACAATGGATCCCTGCTCATGTGGATTTGGAATTTAAAGAAATTGCATATTCTTTGGCAAAGAATGCCAGAAGTCTGGAGCAGGCTGCCATTCCTACATCCCTTGCAGACGCAAATGCCTTGGCAGAATCTAAACTTGTAATAACTTCTGAGATAAAAACTAAATAATAAATTACAGAACTAAATGTCAACAGAAAAATGGCTACTACACTTACAAGATTAAGGATGAGGCAGCACAAAAATATGAAAATTTCTGCTGATGGCGTTAAACAGTGCCACAAAAATTGAGGCAATTATCCTGTTGTTGAGTTTACTGCTCATCATGTCTTTGATTGCCCAGGTGTTGCAGCCACTGACTGAACTATCACACGGAAGAGGATTTATACTCCGAGCTGGCAATCAACATAGCCAATATTATTCTGGTGCATCACAATATTTGATTCCATTGCACTTTACAAGGGGATACGACAACAACAATAACTTATTATCCTGAAATTGCACCAGTTTAGTAAAAATAAATTTTAAAAATTCTATGCTACAAATTTAAATCTGTAAGTTACATAAAAATCAATAGAAGAAGAAACAGAATAAGATATATAAAAATATAAGATTTATCAACAGCAGGTATCAACAACATTAAGGTTGTCAAAATCCTTCTTCTAAAGGGTAAAATATTTTTTTCAAACTGTAAACGTAGGGCGATTTTTCAATAAAGTAATAATTCTACAAAAATTTCTCTTATTTTAAATGAAATTATACATCATAATAAAACTGATATGTCTCTGCCTATTTGGTCTTAGAAGCCAATTAAGATCCCACCTGATTAAAAAGAAGAACTAAAATTTTACTGTACAAATCTCTCACAAGACCAGTTTAACATATGCATCTGAAACATGGTCACTAACAGCAAGAGAAAAGAAAATGTTGGAAATCTTTGAAAGAAAAGTGCTGCGAACTATTTTTGGTGGTATCAATGACAATGGAAATTGGCGAAGAAGATACAATTTTGAACTTTACAAACTTTTAGGAGTATTGACATTCTAAACTGAACATAATGAGATGTGCCGGTCATCTTTTGAGAATGGAAGGTGATAGAGCTGTTTTGAAGTTTTACAATGTTACTGGATTGTAATGTTTTGGATTTGTCTTGAGTCCCTCTACTTTTTGCAAAAAGTTTTCTCGAATTTTGCTTCCATTCTCTTTGTAAATAAGCTCGACTTTATTAAAATTTCACTTATTTTTGGATTTCACACTCATACATTTTATTTCACTGTAGCTTTTATTATTATGTTTAGTTAGATCTGGCCCAGACTTTTTCAAATGAGTCCGTGATCACTTCCGTAACGCGACTGAATCCAGAGATACAATAGTGGGAAAACAGTGTGTGTCCATGCCCCCTCCCCACACACTAGAATCTCTTTACTATGATGATTTATCATAACAATACATTTAGATTTTTAAAATTATGCATAGTTTTGAAGTGATTTACATTTCGAACTGGAAATGAAAACGTAAATGCTCCGATCCTGAACCGACTACACTTACCACCATTTTCACATCACAAATTTTCATCATCACTAAAATCAAATAGTGACATTTCATTCTTGTAAAAAGTCCAGGAGCAGACAAAATGAATGTTGAATATCTTAAGCACTTGGGTCCCAGATTTCTTGGAGTATTACTGCAGTTATATTACGGTCTGAATGGCCGAGTGTCTAGCGTTCTATCGTTCGGTGCCTCGGATTCCAGTCCCAGCGGTGCCATAGATGTTTATAGTGGTTCGGAATTCACTTTAAATAGTAGTTCCCTGTCTAATGTGATCGCGGAGCGTTGTCTTGAGGTTTAGTCGGTCTTCAGTCCTTGTGGTTCCTCGCTAAAACTGTGAAGCTGCATATTACTTTTAGGCATGGACCAGCCGTCGCGACGTGGTATATTGGACTTGGTGTAGGCTTTCCTGCACCAGGGGATTAGAAACAACAACATACAAACTTGTCTTGGAAAACCGGAGTTCTTCAGAATGAGGAAAAGCAGTTATTATACCAATTACTAAGAAAAATAAAAAAATCCTTTCAGATGTAGCGAGTCATAGACCTACATACCTGACTAGTATTATCTGCAAAGTGATAAAGCTTATGGTAAATGAAATATTAGTTTTCTTCCTCGGAAACGACAATTTGTTGACACACTGTCAAGCAAGGGTTAAAAAATTCCTAGCTCCAAATCAACAAGTTTTTTATTAGCATAGGCAGTTAAGGATGCTTTAGATCAGATTAAGATCCTTGTTACTGCATTTGTTGGTTTTAGGTCAGCCTATGAGGAGATTTAAAACTTATCAAAAGTTATAAGAGATGAGTGTCGGTGGAAAGATAATATCATGGCTGAAGAGCCGGACTCAATGTGTGCAGTGAGATATTTTGTGCAGTGAGATATGGAAATCATATCCCCAATTTAAACAAACACATACTGGATTACAACAGGAAGGTGTTACAAGTATGCCACCCTTTTCAATATATATATTAATGACCTCCCAAAAGTGTTGGAGAAGGTAGATAGTATTGAGTGTTCTCTTTTTTTTGCTGATGATTTAGTTTTATGGAAATCGGTTCCCGGAAAAACAAAGTCGGACGATAGGTAAAATTAACAGTAGTTTTCGATCCTTTCGATTTTCTGATTAACAGTAATACACTCATGTCCATAAATTAAGGATAATGAAGTTCAGGCAAAGAAAGAGCCAGAAGCAAAACATATTTGACTTATTTGTAAAGTCTATTTATTAAACAAAAGGTAAAGAGCAAAAAAGATGCTATATGTTTGACATAATTAATAAAAATAGCGATTTTTACTCCCTGGAGCAAATTTCAAAAAAGAACCTCTTTACAAAAAACAGAATAACATGGTTAGTATGATGGTTAATATGGAGTATGTCTCCCGGACGATGCAATACAGGCCTTACAACGCCTAGGCATGCTGAGTATCAAATTATCAATCTGATCTTGGGGAATATTACACCACTCATCAAGCAATGACCTCCGAAGTTCCGGTTGATAGGTGGAAGGGGGTTGACGGGCTGCAATTCGTCAGCCAAGCATATCCCACATGCTCTATTGGATTCAAGTCCGGTGAGTATGCTGGCCAAATCCATACGGGTGATATCCTCCAATTGAAAGGCATTCGTCTACAATGTTTGCACGGTGAGGACGGGCGTTGTCATCCATAAACAGAAATTCAGCACCCATGACGCCTCGAAACAAACGTACATGTTGTTCCAGAATGACATCCCGATAGATATGGCCTGTCATCGTTACACTCTGAACATGCAGGTCAGTTTGGAACCAAGAATAATTCCTCCCCAAACGAGCCCTCCTGCACCACCTTAACGGTTTCGTTCAATGGTGTTCTCTTGGTGGTAACGGGTACCTGGCGCTCTCCATATGAAAGTTCGGCGAGAATCAGACTGGAAACTAAACCTGGACTCGTCGGAAAACATCACACCAGACCATTGTTGCGGTGTCCACAATGCATGCTCTCTACTCCAGGTTAATCGCAGGCGACAGTGAGTTGCTGTAAGTGGAACACATCTGACAGGCCTATGAGCATATAGACCAATGTGCACTAAGCGTCTGTACACGGTCTGCCTTGAAACTGCCGTATCGGTAACTAAAGAGAGCTGACGAGACAGGTCTGATGCTGTGCTCCGTCTGTTTCTTTTGGCAGTAACTGCTAAATACCGGTCCTCATTCGGCGTTGTAACTCGGGGCGACCTGTGCTGTAACATCTACTCACATTACCATCCTCTTGAAATTGTTGCCGAAGCCTGAGATGACACTCTTGGGCGATTCCAAGTTCCTGGATATTCCAGCTGGGTACGTCCACATTCCAGTCGTCCGATAATTCTACCACGTAAAAAATCATCCAAATGCTTCCTTTGGGCCATAAGTATGCGATTATTGCACTGAAAGGCTTTTAAAGCGCTTGTGAACAATTTTACTTCTTTGCCACCATTCCTATATACCCCCTCTCTTACACTCTCGTCATTGTGACGTACTATCCGCGCCATCTGTTGGTTTCTGTAATTTGCTTATTCTTCTTCAAGAGGTGTGTGATAATTCTACAGGTGAAATTTTATTGTAGAGTTCAATTTCTGTGTGATTCTGAATTATCCTTAATTTATGGACATGAGTGTACTATTCATTCATGTCTGAAAAAAATTAATAAAAATTTTTTTACTGATTTTTTAATTCAAAGTGAATCATTTATTAATTTTTATAGAAACTACTGTAGATGATTTTAACACAAAAATAAACTAAAATGAATTATTTCATAAAACTATTACACATTAGAATATTTTATCACAATTATTAAAGATATGAGTTAAAACAAACAGTTTAAAAAAATTATATTAGAAACTTTTTGTACGCGAAAGAAATTTTTTTTTATCTTCCGCATCATCTTCATTATTTTGAAGTTTTGAGGCTCAAAATTTTTGAATAATATAAAAATTTATTTAATAAGTTATTTCTTATGCTTAATTTGATTATTTATCATCAATACTTACTTTATTATTGTTTTATTACTTTAATGCAAGTAACAATAAAAAGGGTCAATTGTTTATAAAGCAAAAATTGTAATTCTACCAAACAGCATTTGCTCAATAGCTGTCTCTAAATTTTTTTCAATTCCTACTACTAGTTCACACTCTCCCTATATATATCTTGTCAAAATTTTCAATCGTTCATAAAATACTTTTTTATTCATCCACTCAAGTTCAAATACCTTTTAACTAGTAGTGGATGACACTTGATGTTAATATAGTTTTTCAAATATTAATTCATTAATTAAATTTAATTAATTAATTTCAGTTTTTTTTTAGATTTAAGTTGTATGTATCTAATAATAGATGGTGCCAGATGTAAGAGAGAAAATTTCAACTTTATTTGTAAAGGAATTTTCTGCAATAAAGTGAAAAAAATGTAGAATTGACTTTAATTTTTTTTTATATTACTTGTTTATAAAACAAACTTGTAAGTCTACCAAATAGCGTTTGTTCAATAGCTGACTCAAATTTTTGAACACAGTTTGGCTTGGTTTGCCGCTCTGAAATTGCTGAATTATTAAGAAATAATTATTGCCTTGCATTCCTGCATGAAACATTACCATGAGAGAACTATCGTGCACTGGTAAGGTACAAGAAAGACAAGTGTTTGGCTCCCACATCCTCACACAGTATCTTTGAAAATTCTTGCCTTAAATGGCGAGTTCTTATAAAAATTTGCAACATTCTTCGCACATTTTAATGCCTAATTCATTGTAGAACTCAGAACCTTTGATGTACGATGGGTAAAATTGGCGATAATATGTGAATAATGAAATGGGCCATAATGAATCAAGAATTTGTCTTCGAATAAGTGCCTGTAATCCTCCCTAGCAGCAAGACAAGGGACGAGCTTCTTCAGTACAGACATCAATGCACTTAAACCAATCCAAATTACTTTAAGATAAAAATGTATGAAGGAATTTGAACAAATCACAAGAATTTGCTCCTGCAGTGATATTTTTACGAAAAAATTTCCGTAGTTATTATTAGCTATGAACCATGCATAACACACTAAATAAGTATCCTTAATATTATCCGTAACCTCATCTAGCGGCAATCCACATTCCACTGCTTTGACTTTTTCAATTAATTGACCATCCAGGTCTTCCGTCGTATTTGTATTCTGCGATTAATTGCGTTATTGGTCTGAGCCACTTTTGAAAGAAATTTCTCAACAGACTTACCAACTATGATGTTCCTCTTTTTCTATAGCACTAGTAAAATAGGTTGTGCATGGTACGGTGCTTACATTTTGCTATTCTATAAAACACCTTGCAAGATGCCAGCAAAGTATTGCCTTGATTTTTTTTACAATTAATTGTTTTGTATTCTACGAATAATTGTGTTATGGCTTCAAAAGGCAGCTTTGAAAGCAATTTCCGATCGACTCACCAACTATGAAGTTCAAAATATCTATAGCACTAGCAAAGTAAGATCTTCTGCATGGTATGGGGGCTTCTTACATTTCAACATTTCTGTTAAGACACCTTGCAAGATGCTAACAAAGCATTGCCAGAATTTCGAAAGTTTTTCTGCCATTTCAGTTCTTTCAATTTCTTGGCAAAGAAATCACAAAGTTTCAAACCATGTAGTTCAAACCATTTAGTGTAGTGCTGATTAGATTCTAAATGGCCCTAAAAGTTACTTCAAAGCATATATTATGGTGCCAAAACCTTCATACACAATACGCATTGTGGTATCTTTTTACCATTAATTTTTGTCGACATAAAACCAAACCCAAATAGCTGTCATATTTATGACATTTAAATCTATTTCAGACGTGCCCACTGATAGAGGTCTTTTTTTTCCTGCACTTTTTATATTTATTACTGATAAATGCAACTCCATAGTAAATGATATAAGAACAAAATATAAAACTAGTTATAGCAATAAATGACAAGTAATATAATACTAACTATACTACACTAACTAATTTATATCATTTGTGCACAATGAAAATTACTACCTCCTTGGTAAATAATAATTTGTTGTTACCTATTACAAAGAAAATATTTTTCTTAAATATTATTATAACTTTTGTAGTTTTCAACATTCGTTTACTTATTTGACAGGTCTGCACTTGATTCCAAAGTTAATCTTTAAATTTTATTGCTTCAGCTCTTTATTCTTGGTCATAAAATGAAGAATTTTAATAAAGTAGCATCTGCAAATTTATATAGGGCTTTTACTTATTCATTTCGATATTATTTTTAATCTCGTATGAATTCAAAGTTATTATAGCAACTTTGTTTTTTATTTTGTAATTTTTATTTATTTGATATTTCTTCTCGGTTATGATTGTACTTAAGCCATAGATTTGAATTATTTAATATTCTAGCTAAATAAAATGAAATATTTTTCTACATAATTTTTGTTTTTAAACAGAATATACAATTACTAACTTTTTAAATATTACTTAGTTTTTACATAACAATTAATAACAACATTTTCAAAGTTTAATGATAAGAAACAATAGTATTTAATGTAAAAAAAATCCATTTATGTGCTATATTTTTACTGTTTTTCTATATTAAAAATGACGTAGTCAACTTGGCTTCATGCAAAACTATGACTTGATCCATATCATGAATAGGGAATGAATATCTAATTAGCTATATATTTTTTCTAATGTCTTTGTTTCTGATATTCTATTATCCACTAAAAGCATGACAAAGGACTCATGGGAACTTTATATGTCAAAAAATTAATGATTGACTATGATTCTTAAATTTGAAATATTTACAATAATAAAGTGGAAATAAGTCTTCTTTTGCTAATGACATAATATTTCTTCAGACTTTCTGCTTTAAAATACAATTTGTCCTTATCATGGGCCAAGTGGTCCCTAACCCAAATTTTAAAAAATGAGGATGATTCACTAAAATATTTTTCATTTAAAAAGGAATTATTTATAGGGAGTTAAATTAAATAATTATATATTACGAATATAAAAACAAATATAAGTAAATATCCGTAATATGAAATAGTGTTATCTATAGATTTAGATTTTCTGTTTATCGAACATGTAAAATTTGAGGATTATTTTTATTTTCAAATTTTTATGATAATTCGTCTTTTTACATCAGTTTTAATTAAATTGATGTAACTCTCAATTTTATGTGTATTGATGTTTTAATATCAGGGTACATCAATTTTATGTGTATTAGGAACTTTTATAATCAACTCATGTATGTTTTACAGAACATTTTACGGTAATTTTACAGAATATTTTGTGTAAATTGTACAGACAAATTCATTATAAAAGCTTTCTCGATGTATGAGCCTCAAGCTATTATACCGTTCAAAGAAAGTAAACAAAATATTGAAGTATGCGCTCAAGAATCACATGAAAAGCTGCAAACTCTAACAGTTACGATTACTGTGACAAAGTTTTTAAAATTTCAATTGGCAACAGGAACTTTTTTATTGAATGTGACCTCCCTGAGCGAAAAACTATAAATAGCTCAGGAACTGTAACTGTAACGCGAAATCCGAGGGAAAATTGAGAAGAAAAGAAAAAGCAGCCAATAAAGGAAGAGAAGCAACAGAAAGTAAAACATTTTATTGAGTTTCCCAAATGTTCGACTTGACTTCCTTCACACACAATGACACTTCGCATGCGGCAGACGGTATATGTCATTGAAGCATGTACCATGGCAAGAGGAATCTGATGTCATCTTTCAAATCAGATATAATTTGTGGATTAAAAAGGCTTTGGTTTTCAGGTATCTCCACAGCCAGAATCCATGGGAGTTAGATCAGGGGGAGGAGGGGGCTTCGGCGGTCACGAAAGCATGAAATGGCGGAGGAAGATAACAAGATAACTCTGTCATCAAACTGTTGTAGACTAAGCAACGCTTTGCAGCGGGAGCGCCATTTTGCATCTACACGTCGTCAGATAAAAAGCATTATACTGATGCGATCAGGAATTGCGTAATTAATCAGCATTTCTAGATAGCGAGCACTTTGCCGTACATGTTTGTAGAACTCCTGTAGTAATTTCGTAAAAAATTAGGGCCGAGAATAAAGGTGCTTGCCATATCGCATCACACAGTCATTTTTTATTCATGTAAAGGAAGTGTAACCACATCATGGTGATTATCCTCCGCGTATGTGTCTACGCAATTTTTCGAATTAAAGTTACCAATCAACGAGAAATGCGCCTCGTCCGTAAACAGAATGCGTAAAGGCCAACTATTATCATCGTCATTCCGGATGACGAATTCGTTCACGAAACCTAGACTTAGTTGATTATCACCCTCTTGCAACATCTGGACACGGTGGAATCGATGCGGAAGCATGTGGAGTATAAAGCGCAGAATCTTGGAAACTTGACGGATCATAGAATTTGGCAAATGCAGAACGCACGAAACGCCGTATGCACTTGCAAGACGAACTTCGCTTATGGTCTCATGGCCTGATGGAGAGATTCACATTCTAATATTAAGAACACTAACATTAATATTTCAATTGTATCAGCTCATATTTACGTTTTCATTCTGGAAATGTTCAATGTGTTTAATCAAATGATTATGCTGAAATGTTAACATATTAAATTTTGTGATTTACTTCTTTATAAATCATTACAGCTGATTATGCTAGTTTGTATCTATACTTATTAAATGTGGTTACTATGCTAAATAAAATTTTATATTTCTGTAATTTAAATTTGATTAATTGGCAAATATCATCAGCATGTTGTGACTGACATAAACAATTTCGTTATTTTCACTTAGAGGCCTTGCTTTAGATTATTTGTATCTATATCTTTATATATAGAATTCTTCTATATGTGTGTTTATCAGCGAACACCTCCTAAACGGCTGGACCGATTTTGATGAATTTTTGTTTGTGTTTGAGTGGATCTCTCGATGGGTTAGATTCACAGGTAGTCCCGTAGGTGGCGTTGTAATGGCACGTGATTGGTCAGTTCCAAAAAAATTATGGGCAATGCTCTTGTAGCTACTATTTTGTACGGCAAGTTTCAGGATGAAGTTGTTCTCCTGCCACAGATCCCAATGATCTCCTTAAACTCGCTCATTCCATTCAAACACCTGCGATTTCCAATTCAATTGACATTCGGAAAGACTATTAATAAGTCACAAGGACAGACAATGTCCATTTGTGGGTAGGATATAGAAAATCCGTGCTTCTCACAAGGCTAATTGTATGTTGCATGTTCTCACGTTGGCAAACCTTCAAGTTTCTTCATTTATACAAGTCAGGGATTGACAAAAACATAGTTCATCAACTCGCATTAAGATAAAAAACAAAACATGGAGAATGTTTTTATACTATCCCTTTTGTTGTAAATCGCCACCAGATGGTGCTGCAGTATATCAACTTCTATATTGTTCAACCAATCGCTATCAAAATTGGTAATGAAATGTATTCGAGTATGGAAAATAGGTTTGTGCTATCCACTTTATTGTTGCTTACCACCATATGGTGTTGCAGCATTTCATCTTATATATCATTCAAACGATATCCATGAAAATTATCATGATCATATATTGAAACATGGAGATTATGCTCGAGATATGTAACTTTCTACAAAGCATTTTTTTGGCAGGACAAAGTATGCCGGGTTCTGCAAGACCGATTTTGATGAAATTTTTTGTGTGTGATTAAGTGGGTCCCTGGGGATATAGTTTGGATTTACAAGTAGACCCTGTATGTGGCGCTGCTGTTAGATTCCTGGATTTTTTTCCTGGACAACGTCTGCTGGGTCCACTAGTATATATATATATATATATATATATATATATATATATATATATGTGTGTGTGTGTAATTGACTTTAATTACACATTACTATGCTGAATTTAGAAATGGATCAGAGTAAATGTGCAAAATTGTTGAATTTACATGGAGTTTGTGGAGTCTGTCCTCCTGATAGTGCTCTCAAACATATTAATTTAAATGATCATCTTGTGGAAAGTATCATGTGTTTTATCAAAAGAAAAACTTATTGTCTTATGATATTTAATTTAATAATTGTGATTTTATACGTTGCTATGAATACTCCGTTCTGATTCGAAAAATATTAATTTGAGAGATTTTTATTTTATATATACTGAGCAATGGTTTTTAGAGTATTTTATTTGATTTAATAGAATAATGCTCAATAAACAAATAAGTAGTGAAATCCATATAGAAATAGTTTTATTTTTTAATCAAATCATAGTATTTTTTTTTTTTTTACATTATTTTGTAAGATCAAAATTTTATACTAATTTCAAAAAATGAAAAACTTTTATTTAAGATATTCTTCTCAGTTTTTAAAAAACTACTTTTTTTTTTTAAATTCTAGCTTACGATTCAGAAAAAATATCAGTTATAAATGTATTGGGAATGCATGTATTTCATTTTATTAATATTATAAGGTATTTCATTTTATTGTATCACTGAGATTCCTAAAAATTTAGATATGCGTTTTCATATGTACTTTTCTTTGAATAACAGTTATTACACTTCGTGAACATATTGGTTCCGATTTTTAAAAATTTTATTTCATTTTTCAAACAATCACTGAAATTATTACAAATACAAAAATATTGATTCATTATTTATTGATTATATTTCATATTGATATTGTCTAACATTATTTGTACAAAAACAAATAAAATATGATACAAATAAAAAGTGCATAATAATATAAAATATAAAAAAATATTGAGGAATTAATTCAGAAATTAATGAATTTCATTAGATACTGCCATCAAACACTGTTGTTGCAATTTAAATTGTTTCAATTTCATTTCAAAAATATTACTGATAAAAAAAGTGTTTTTGAAGGTATAAAGTTCATACTATATTTAAGAAAAATCCTTCAGCTGCACATTTGCACCAACCTACAGCATATACTCCGTCTTATTCTTCAGGTAAACATCTAATCCAACACCTGCATCTTATACAACTTGTGCCCCTACCCAGCTCCACCACCTACTCCAAATCCTGCTCCATCACCTTATCCTAACCCACCACTAATCCACCTCCACCACCAAATCCACCTCCACCACCTAATCCAGCTCCACCACCAAATCCACCACCTAATCCAGCTCCACCACCTAATCCACCACCTAATCCACCTCCACACCAAATCCACCACCTAATCCACCTCCAACACCTACACCTACCCAGCTCCACCACCAGCTCTAGCTCCACCTACTCCACCTAACTCTAGAGCTTGCACCAGCTCCACCACCTAATCCAACAACTGGTACTCTACCGCCTGCTCCACCACTGGCTCCACCACCTGCTAAACCAACTGCTAATCTACCACCTGCTCCACCAGCGGCTCCAACACCGGCTCCAACACCTGCTCCAACACCTGCTCCAACACCAGCTCCACCACCTGCTCCACCACCTGCTCCCCCACCTGCTCCACCACCGGCTCCTCCACCTGCTCCAACACCTGCTCCGACACCAGCTCCACCACCTGCTCCACCACCGGCTCCCCCCACCTGCTCCACCACCACCTCCAGCACCTGCTCCACCACCTAATCCCCACCTGCTCCACCACCGGCTCCACCATCTGCTCCACCACCGGCTCCACCACCCGCTCCTCCACCGGCTCCACCACCTGCTCCACCACCGGCTCCACCACCTACTCCACCACCTGCTCCAACACCTACTCCACCACCTGCTCCAACACCTACTCCACCACCTGCTCCAACACCTACTCCACCACCTGCTCCACCACCAGCTCCACCACCTGCTCCACCACCAACTCCACCACCTGTTCCACCACCTCTTCCACCACCTAATCCACCACCTGCTCCACCACCTGCTCCACCACCTACTCCACCACCTGCTCCACCACCGGCTCCACCACCTAATCCACCACCGGCTCCACCACCTAATCCCCACCGGCTCCAACACCTACTCCAGCACCTGCTCCAACACCAACTCCACCACCTGCTCCACCACCAGCTCCAACACCTACCCAACACCTGCTCCACCACCGACTCCCCACCTGCTCCACCACCTCTACCGCCACCTAATCCAATACCTGCTCCAACACCTGCTCCACCACCACCACTCCACCACCTACTCCCCCACCTGCTCCAACACCTGCTCCACCACCTGCTCCTACACCTACTCCACCACCTGCTCCAACACCTACCCACCACCTGCTCCAACACCTACTCCACCACCGGCTCCACCCCCTAATCCACCACCGGCTCCACCACCTAATCCCCCACCGGCTCCAACACCTACTCCACCACCTGCTCCAACACCTACTCCACCACCTGCTCCACCACCAGCTCCAACACCTAATCCAACACCTGCTCCAACACCTACTCCACTACCTACTCCAACACCTGCTCCAACACCTGCTCCCCCACCTGCTCCAACACCTGCTCCACCACCTGCTCCAACACCTACTCCACCACCGGCTCCACCACCTGCTCCACCACCGACTCCCACACCTGCTCCACCACCTCTACCGCCACCTAATCCACCACCTGCTCCAACACCTACTCCTATACCTGCTCCAACACCTACTCCACCTCCTGCTCCACCACCTGCTCCACCACCTGCCCAACACCTACTCCACCACCGGCTCCACCACCTGCTCCACCACCGACTCCCCCACCTGCTCCACCACCGACTCCCCACCTGCTCCCCCCACCTCTACCGCCACCTAATCCACCACCTGCTCCAACACCTACTCCCACCACCTGCTCCAACACCTCCTCCACCACCTGCTCCACCACCGGCTCCCCACCTGATCCACTACCTGCTCCACCACCTAACACTCCACCACCTGCTCCAACACCTACTCCACCACCAGCTCCAACACCTGCTCCACCACCAGCTCCACCACCTATTCCACCACGGGCTCCACCACCTGCCCCCACACCTAATCCCCACCGGCTAAACCACCTGCTCCACCACCGGCTCCACCACCGGCTCCACCACCTGATCCACCACCGACTCCCCACCTGATCCACCACCAGCTCCACCACCTGCTCCACCACCGGCTCCACCACCTAAGCCACCACCTGCTCCAACACCTGCTCCACCACCTGCTCCAACACCTGCTCCACCACCTGCCCACCACCTACTCCACCACCTGCTCCTCCACCTGCTCCAACACCGGCTCCACCACCTGCTGCTCCACCTGCTCCACCACCACCACCACCCTAATCCCCACCTGCTCCACCACCTAATCCACCACCTGCTCCACCACCTAATCCACCACCTGCTCCACCACCTGCTCCACCACCTGCTCCACCACCTGCTCCACCACCTGCTCCACCACCTGCTCCACCACCTGCTCCACCACCTGCTCCACCACCTGCTCCACCACCGCACCACCACCTGCTCCACAACACCTGCTCCACCACCGGCTCCACCACCCTATTCCCCCACCTGCTCCTCCACCTGCTCCACCACCTGCTCCACCACCGGCTCCACCACGGCTCCACCACCTAATCCACCACCTGATCCACCACCTGCTCCACCACCGGCTCCCCACCTGCTCCACCACCTGCTCCACCACCTAATCCACCACCTAATCCACCACCTGCTCCACCACCCTAATCCACCACCTGCTCCACCACCTGCTCCACTACCTGCTCCACCACCTGATCCACCTACTCCAGCTCCTGCTCCCCTCCACCACCTACTCCAGCTCCACCACCCACTCCACCACCTGCTCCAGCTCCACCACCTGCTCCACCACTTGCTCCACCATTTGCTGCAGCACCTGCTCCACCACTTGCTCCAGCACCTACTCCAAACGGGCACCTGAATCCTGAAATTAAATCTTTCAGAATTTCTCGTATAATTTTCTTTTTAAGTCTACAATTACTTCAAGTTTGGTTTGTCGCTCTACCGTCATCTTGTGCACAATTTAGGCTAAACAGAACTGGACCTACCGTTTAACGTGGATTCGGAACCACTCACAAACATCCATGCCACCGACAGGGATTTGAAAAGTAAGCCTGGGATACCAAAGGCCTGAGCGCCAGCTACTTGGCCACCAGGCCGCTACAATTACCTCAAGAGAAGTACTTAATTTATTTGAGATATTATTATCTTGCAAATATAAATAACTCGCGCTACGTATACATTTCTACAGTCAATACACAATTCCACATTTTAACAGTTTAATTGAAAATTATTGCTTCTTGAAAAAATTGTTAATTGGAGTTTTCGAAGAGATTAATAAATGTTTTTAATAATAACTTTAATTCTTGTCTTTGTTACGTCAAACGTTTTTAGAGTACACGCATTTTCCATTCGTTAAAAAATTTATTATCGACTTAAATCAATAAACATCTTAATGATATTTACATACTATTCGATTTTCACATTCAGTTAAAGAAAATGTCTTAAAATGGATAATAATAGACAAAGCACTTATCGATTAATAAAAGTCTCATTAAAAAAATTGTTGGAAAGAAATACAAGCATTTGGTTGCAGGGTGTAAATCATAACGAATCAAATTAATTTGAACAACTAATTAATTCATTTTTTATTCGATTCCATATATGCATATTAACAATTGATCCAATGGTAACAGACACAGTTACTGCGAACTACAGTTCTCTCAATGTCAAATTAAAGCACACATTGCAATGCTTTTCGTCTTTTTACATCAGACATATTAGATGTTTTTAAACCAATAAATTATTAGGAAACTAATTTCTACTGTAAGAAAATGTTACTTTTCTTATTTTTAAATGGTTTTTCCGGGACATAACAATTACTCCTTATTTATACATTTTTTTGCATTTACTTTATGTACTACTGTGCCCCAAAAAAAGTAAGACCAATAATTTCTTTTTCAAAAACCCTTTATTTATTCTTCAAAATTTATTTCATCGCCTTCAAAGCCATCCTCCGCACACAATGTATATATGCCAACTTTTTTTCCTATCCTCAATGCATACTAAAATGTAATCGGCAGGGATGGCATTCAAAGCGAGCGGCGATTCACGTTGAATCTCTTCAATCGACTTAAAACGGTGTCCCCAGTGAGGGGTCTTTGAGTTTAGGGAATACCCAGAAGTCGCACAGTGTGAACACGGTTGTTTTGGAACGATATAGGTTTCATTTTTTGCCGAAAAAGTTTCAAAGAATCAATGCAGTGTGAGCTGGCCCATTCTGTGTTTGCGGTACCAATCGAGATTTGACGCGTTTGACGTCCAAAATACGGTATGCAAAAACTCTCTAATAAGAGAAATAATCCACCTAATACACGAAGCATTCAAAATTACCAAGGAGTCTCCATTCCATAGGGCAGTGCCTGAAAATAGTCTTTGATCTTATTGAACACTGCTCCAAGAGAGAACCAAAGGAACCAATTATAGATCAAAATAATAAATTGTCTTTCATTAAACAATCACATCACTGCATACACTGATGTTGATACCGATTCATCGATTTTTAACGGAGGTACAGGAGCTGTTTTGTTGCTCCCTGAAGGGCAAAGAATTAAAATTGCTGTTGGGGGTGTAAAAACTGCATCAAACTTCACAGGATAACTGCTGGCAGTTCAAAAAGCACTTGAGGCCTATCCGAGTCTACATCCATCACAACAAATTAATGGAATTGCTATTTTCACTGACTCAAAATCTGGCTTAGAGGCTCTTAATAAAGGTTTAAAAGGTTAATAAAGGTTTCTCAAGTATGACCTTGAACATTGTATCTCGATTAGAACAAGCCAACTGTTTGCACAGAATGCGGGTCCTACAATGGATCCCTGCTCATGTGGTTTTGAATTCAATGAAATTGCATATTCTTTGGCAAAGAATGCCAGAAGCCTGGAGCAGGCTGCCATTCCTACCTCCCTTGCAGACGCAAATGCCTTGGCAAAATCTAAACTTATAATACCCTCTAAGATTAAAACTAAATACCAAATTACAGAACTAAATGTCAACAGAAAAGTGGCTGCTACTCTTACAAGATTAAGGATGAGGCACCATAAAAATATGAAAATTTCTGCTGATGGCCTTAAAAAAGTACCACAAAATGAGGCAATTATCCTGTTGTTGAGTTTACTGCTCATCATGTCTTTGATTGGCCAGGTGTTGCAGCCGCTGACTGGACTATCATACGGAAGAGGATTTGTACTCCAAGCTGGCAATCAGCATAGCCAATATTATTCGAATGCGTCACGATATTTGATTCCCTTGTACTTTACAAGGGATACGACAACAACAATAACTTATTATCCTGAAATTGCACAAGTTTAATAAAAATAAATTTTTAAAAATTATGCTACAAATTTAAATCTGTAAGTTACACAAAAATCAATAAGAGAAGAAACAGAATAAGATATATAAAAATATAAGATTTATCAACAGCATTAAGGACATTAAGGTTGTCAAGATCCTTCTTCTAAAGGGTAAAAATTTTTTCAAACTGTAAACGTAGGGCGATTTTTCAATAAAATAATAATTCTACAAACATTTCTCTTATTGGAAATGAAATTATACATTATAATAAAACTGATATGTCGCTGCCTATTTGGTCTTAGAAGTCAATTAAGATCCCGACTGATTACAAGAAGAACTAAAATTCTACTATACAAAACTCTCACAAGAGCAGTATTAACATATGCATCTGAAACATGGTCACTAACAGCAAGAGAAGAGAAAATGTTGGCAATCTTTGAAAGAAAAGTGCTACGAACTATTTTTGGTGGTATCAATGCAAATGGAAATTGGCGAAGAATGGATTTGGAAGAATAAATAAAGAGTTTTTGAAAAAAAATTGTTGTTACTTTTTGTGCACAGTAGTAAACATTTTATCATGCTTTTCGATAAATTGATCTATGTCTCAAATATTTTTAGGTTAAAATTATTATCAGCTTAATATAGTTTGCATTCGATATGGTATTGGTTTGAGGAATAAATTATTATCTATTTCACTTACTAAAAATATATTCATTTTGATATCATCCGAAATTTAATTTTAAATTCTTAATTATGCATAATTTTACAAAAAGTACTGTAAAAAACAAAGTATATTGATCAGTGTTAGAGAACACTGATCAATTTATCTGATTTAATAGAACTCCATTTTGCGAATTAATTTTAATTACTTACAGCAAAATGCATATTCCCATTTTTTAAATGCAAAATTTAATCTAAAAGTAGTCACCAGTATTTATGAATTGATAAAAAAAAAAATTAAGACAGGTCGTTGGCTGGAATAATGATGTTTAATTAGATTAATTTCTTGAACAAATCTAAGAAAAAGTAGAAATGAAAAAATATTTCTTACTTGAAACACATCTGCCATTCATGCATGTCTGAAAATATTAATGAAAAAATTTTTACTGATTTTTTCAATTCAAAGTGAATCATTTATTCATTTTTATAGAAACTACTGTAGATGATTTTAACACAAAAATAAACTAAAATTAATTATTTCATAAAACTATAACACATTAGTATATTTTATCACATTTATTAAAGATATGAGTTAAAACAAACAATTTAAAACATTACATTAGAAACTTTTGTGCGAGTAAGAAATTTTTTTATCTTCCCCATCATCTTCATTCTTTTTGAAACTTTAAGGCTCAAAATTCTTGAATAATATAAAAATTTATTTAATAAGTTATTTCTTATGCTTAATTTGGTTATTTATCATCAATACTTACTTGATTATTGTTTTATTACTTTAATGCAAGGAACAATAAAAAAAGGGTCAATTGTTTATAAAGCAAAATTGTAATTCTACCAAACAGCATTTGCTCAATAGCTGTCTAAATTTTTTCAATTCCTACTACTAGTTCACACTCTCCCTATATATATCTTGTCAAAATTTTCAATCGTTCATAAAATACTTTTTATTCATCCACTCAAGTTCAAATACATTTTTTTTTGAACTTGTAGTGGATGACACTTGATGTTAATATAGTTTTTCAAATATTAATGTATTAAGTAAATTTAATTAATTAATTTTAGTTTTTTTAGATTTAAGTTGCATTTATCTAATAATAGATGTCGCCATATGTATGAGGAAAATTTCAACTTTATTTCTAAAGGACTTTTCTGCAATATAGTGAAAAAAAGTAGGATTTTTTTATATATTACTTGTTTATAAAACAAAATTGTAATTCTACCAAATAGCGTTTGCTCAATAGCTGACTCTAATTTTTGAACACAGTTTGGTTTGGTTTGTCGCTCATCCTTCTGTCTCACGAGGACTTAACAGACCGGGACCTACAGTTTAAAGGGGATTGCGAACCACTACAAACACCCATGGCACCGTCGGGACTCGAACCCGAAACCTGATGTACCGAGCGCCAGCCACTCGACCATTCAGGCCCCTGAACACAGTTACCACCAAATGTATGGGAATTCTGAACTTTAGGGCTCCAAATTCGCCAAGTCTCTTTTCCTCGCCAAATGAAATCGCCAATATCGCGATATTTTGTAATCACTTTGTGAGTTTGAGCGGGGATTAGGCAAAACTCGCAAGATAAAAAAAAAAATTTATTCCACTTGGATTGAAAAATGGGGGAAATTCTGAAGCGATTTTTTTTGTTTTTTTGTTAAATTTTCTCAATGAATATCATATTCATTTGTATTCCACATTATATTTTTGATTTATTTATCATGCAATTTTCTTTCAGTGTATTACAGCATTCTTCACAAATTTTAATTATGAATTTCTTATATTCTATCCGAACATGAAGATTTTTTATGAAAATCATTTCAAAAATTTGCTTCCTGTTTTTGGGATTTTTTTTTTTTTTTTTTTATTTTTTTTTTTTTTTTTTTTTTTTTTTTTAATTTTGATGATTCTAAAGTTCCCCCCGAAATGATATTTCATGAAATTAATTTTCTA
Source organism: Caerostris extrusa (assembly GCA_021605095.1). NCBI lineage: Eukaryota > Metazoa > Arthropoda > Arachnida > Araneae > Araneidae > Caerostris > Caerostris extrusa. The sequence goes on from BPLR01012664.1 coordinate 37,392, forward strand.
TTGTATTTAAGAACTTTCATAATATTCTAATTTGGGAAAATTTATTTACATGTTCTTGTATTCATTTTATTTCATCAAAAGTTGACTATTACTTACCCCTATAGTACTTGAATAAGTAATGCACTGGGCACCATTAGGCAAATTCTCTTCATATTGATCGCATTGTGAATCAATACCATAGCAATAATACATACAAGACTGGCTTGGATCCTGAAATAAGCGATAAACATAACATTATCATTTCATCTTCGGTAGGAAATGAAATAAACAATTAAATAATATATAAATATTTCCGTGGAAAGCAATAAAAAATTTTTATACTTCTCCTTCTCCCAAATACGACTGTAACTTACCAAGTGACAAAATGTTTGCCTTTCTGTGCTCATTTTGTGATAAACAAGCAGTAACATACAATTTAAAGTGAATTCGAACATACTAACAAATATCAATGCTACCGCCAGGATTTGAACCTCAAAGCCTATTATTACTACACCACATCACTGTGCCTAGAGCTGAGTTCCCCTTTACAGTTTGGGAATGATGTGGGTGAGAAGTCAGACTACTACTACTACACTACACCACATCACTGTGCCTAGAACTACAGTTTGGGAATGATGTTGAGAAGTCAGACTACTACTACACACTTACATTGTGCCTAGAACTGTTTGGGAATGATGTGGGTGAGAAGTCAGACTACTACTACTACTACACTACACCACATCACTGTGCCTAGAACTGAGTTCCCCTTTACAGTTTGGGAATGATGTGGGTGAGAAGTCTGACTACTACTACTACACTACACCACATCACTGTGCCTAGAACTGAGTACACCACATCACTGTGCCTAGAACTTTACAGTTTGGGAATGATGTGGGTGAGAAGTCTGACTACTACTACTACACTACACCACATCACTGTGCCTAGAACTGAGTTTCCCTTTACAGTTTGGGAATGATGTGGGTGAGAAGCTCGACTACTACTACTACTACACTACACCACATCACTGTGCCTAGAACTGAGTTCCCCTCACAGTTTGGGAATGATGTGGGTGAGAAGTCTGACTACTACTACTACACTACACCACATCACTGTGCCTAGAACTGAGTTCCCCTTTACAGTTTGGGAATGATGTGGGTGAGAAGTCTGACTACTACTACTACACTACACCACATCACTGCGTAGAACTGAATTCCTTTGGGAATGAGGTGAGTTCCCCTTTACAGTTTGGGAATGATGTGGGTGAGAAGTCTAACTACTACTACTACACTACACCACATCACTGTGCCTAGAACTGAGTTCCCTTTACAGTTTGGGAATGATGTGGGTGAGAGAAGTCTGACTACTACTACTACACTACACATCACTGTGCCTAGAACATCACTGTGCCTAGAACTGAGTTCCCCTTTACAGTTTGGGAATGATGTGGGTGAGAAGTCTGACTACTACTACTACACTACACCACATCACTGTGCATAGAGCTGAGTTGACTATTACTTACCCCTATATTACTTGAATAAGTACTGCACTTGGCCCCATTAGGCAAATTCTCTTCATATTGATCGCATTGTGAACCAATACCATAGTAATAATACATGCTTGGATCCTGGATCCTTTACAGTTTGGGAATGATGTGGGTGAGAAGTCTGACTATTACTACTACACCACACCACATCACTGTGCCTAGAACTGAGTTGCCCCTTTACAGTTTGGGAATGATGTGGGTGAGAAGTCTGACTGGGCACTAAGAGTCTCTACGGTCGTATGAGACTGGAATCTATGGCTTAAAGTGGATTCCAGAAAGTGCTAGAAGTACTAGACATTCGGCCATTCAGGCCGCATGAACCGCAAAAAGCCTGCGACACCAAAAGCCACAGCACTAACCACTTGGACACCAGACAGGTAATAAGGATATGAGTAATCTAATTAAATTTTATTCAGGTGCCAAGCAAGATGGAAACTTGCAGAAAAAAGAATAAAACTTTTTCCATTAATCACCAATTGAATTAATTATAATCGGCGCTAACAAATAATTAGATATGAAATATAAATGGTTACAAATCAATTTATTTCAAATAAAACTATTACAAACTGATTGTTGATGTACATACATTTTACAAAAACAAATAGAAACTATTTTTTGTATGCATATTATTAATTTTCCGCTTTAATATTATACAATATGGCGATTGAAAATAACACAAGTTGGAAAGTCTCAACTTGTTCGTTTTCTTTTCTCTTTTTGCAATTTATGGATTATACTTTGAATATGTATAACATAGGGCGTGTGATGTCCAATAACGATTGAAACCCATAGAGTTTTTCTATTTCAGCGAAAGATCAAACTCACAGAATGTACTGTCGATATTTCAAGGACAGAGTGGCATGATTCTAAACTCAATTGTGCAGTTCGAAAGCACCGGATGAAACGGTGATCTTACTAAAAGAGATCCTAGCATTAGAAGAAGTTAATTTTGTTCATGCAGTATTTCAGTGGTCGCCTTGTATCTTGAATTTCATTCATTGCGTAACTTTATTGAAGCAAAGCACTGCGATTAATTCTCACTGAACTATTTTTCAGTTATTTCAAGCGATATTATGTTGCTGTATCGATTCTATATAATTATACAATGCCCTGTCAGTTTATAAATAGTTTTTCTCTCTTGCATTATTATAAAAGCATATTTGTTAGTTCCTGGTTTGGCCACTTAGGGCATTGCTGTTGTTTTTATTGCATACTTCAAATTGACTTGGTTGAGTGCTTTGATATGTTCACTTTATAGGCAGACTCCATGGTTATAGTTGCGAATCGTTTTTATAATTTTTTTTCTAATGCAGCTGGCAATACAGAGACATCCCAATGTCATAATCAAAGGTTGCACCGACATTATTCATTTAGCACTATCCAGGGGCATGTGTAGCTCGAAGATATGCTACGGACGCGAGTAACACTACCTCCACAACGCTCTACGATCATATTAAACAAGGACCTACGGTTTAAAGCGGATTCCAAACCACTACAAACTTCCATGGCACGGTCGGGACTCGAACCCGAAACCTTATTATTATTATTATTTCGAATTTAAAGCATTAGTTTTATTTCTCATATTAAAAGTTTTCTGTGAAATGTTATTATATATTTTATTATACATAGCTAATCATTCTCCCCCATCCAATGGCTACCTTGTTTTAAATATTTTCCATATATTGCGAAATGCAAGTTCTATTTCAAACTGATAGTCCAGCAGCTGATTCATTCTTGTTGACGAAAATATCATCACTTAAATGTAGTAAATTTTATTTAATGATAAAAGGTTTTCTCGCCATGCATAATTGAAAGTATTGCAGACACAGGAGGGTCAACATCATAAAATAAAAGATGTGGAAATCCTTTTTCGTAGAGAATTATTCATTTCCTTTATATGTATAGAGCTTCATTTCATTTAATACGTAGAAACGAAAACTGCGTCATTGTATTACTCAAAGAGAATTTTCAAAGGAAAATTACATCAAGGAAATATGAGGAATATTAATTTTTGTTATGTAGCTAAATATTAGGTATTCACAACTCGTGGCTCAGTAGCAACGTGCGCCGCTGGTGAGCATTAGGGCTAAGGTTCCATTCTCTGGCGGTTTTGTTGTAAACACTGTTTCAAAAAGATGAGACTCGATGTTTTTGTGATGTTCAACACCTTGCGTCGCTAGTCAAACTACGTGGTTGGAGTTTTCTGGGTTTTCTCACAAACGATATGCAAATACGGGGTAGTTTTTCCTAAACTGCTCATCTGCTTCAGCGACTCTGAATCAAGTCAGCCTTCTACCAACGGGTGCTTAATTACAACAGAAACTGTCATCTTACCGTCAATCCATGAGTACCATGATTACTCATGGAATGACCGTTCTGCGCTTGCCGGATATTGAGGATTAGTAATAATCATAATTCCGTCCATCCATGAATGGATGGTTACTCATGGACTACTCATGGAGTGTCCATCCTGCGTTGCCGGACACTGAGGATTATTAATAACCATATAATTCCGTCCATCCCTGAGTGGATGGTTACTCATGGACTACTCATGGAGTATCCGTCCAGCTTGCCATACACTGAGGATTAGTAATAATCCTATAATTCCGTCCATCCATAAGTAGACTATTCATGGAGTTTCCGTCCTGCGCATGCCGGACACTGAGGATTATTAATAACCATTTATAATTCCGTCCATTCATTAGTGAACTACTCATGGAGGTGCTCGTCCTGCGGTGCCGGACACTGAGGATTAGTAATAACCATATAATTATTAGGTATTTAAATTAATCCATGCAGTTTTCTATTGAATCAGACTACTACCAGATGAATCAGGTTGACAACTAATTCAAGTCAAACAACTATATGTCAAGTCAACAACTATCATAATTAGTACGTGTTCTTGCGTTGAACATGTTATCATGCATAACTTATCGTATGTAATAGATTAATTCGGAACGTTCTATTTAAACGAACATGTGGAATGCTGTTCTAAAAAAGAACATTTGTCAGAAGTTTTAATTGGAAGAGAAGTGAAGCTGAAGCGGTTCGAATTCTTGGTGGAAGCTTACTGATAACATTCATCATTTCACAAGATCAAAAATGACTTAAACAGTACAAAGACTGTGATTTTGATACAAAGGACTAAGAATGACTTGGTCAATCGAAAATTCAATTTACTGATCCTGGGAAAACCATTACTTGTGAAGGTTTTCAACTGCAATTGACGCATTTGAGCCGAAATTGTCTTTTGCCAAAGAGATGAGTTTGGTTTGCCGTTCTAAGGTCATCTTGTCATCTTTAAAGTGGATTCCGCACCACTTAACAGACATCTATGCCCCCGCCAGGATTCGAACCTAAAAGTCTGGTATACCAAAGGCCATAGTGCTAGCCACTTGACCATCAGGCCGCAAGGGACGAGATTAAAAGTGCTTAGCAAAGGACAATATTTTGATCTGTGCATTAATTATTTTTTTAATAAAATAAATGTCTTTTTTAGGGAAAAAAAAACCCGCAGAAGTTAAGTGAAATACATATTAATTACGATATTATTATTTAAGAGATGATGTATTCATTAATTGTTTTTTTTCTTTATTTTTGAATATTTTAATTTAAAATAAAATTTAATCATTGAAGAAATATATTTTTAAAAATTCCGGATTACATTCGTAATAACAAGAATTTTAAATTTACCAACGAGGAAATTCTATAATCTGAGAATATTTATATTCAATAATTAATTGATGAATTAGTATTATTTTTTTTTTTACTTACCATCAACCCAATGTAATTGCTGCCATAAATTTTCGCACAACTATCCGGTACTTCCAAAAGACAGTAGCCGTTGTAGCATAACTATAAATATTAAAAATATTGCATCGATTGATTATCCTATTTAACCAAGCATTCCATTGACAAAAATTGTTTTTAATCTTACTATTTTTTAAACAATTTGTTTGTCTTGAGTGTTTTAGATATTTCATCAAAACATTAAAAAAGTTATTCAGTTAATTTTTTTATATAGGGTGTCTCAAAATTTTTAATATAAACGTTTAATGGAAGATGAAAATAACTATAACCGTACAGGAACTATGAATTGAAACATCACTAGAAAGTGACCAGCAAACAAGAGTAGCAATTTCTTGTTTTCGCACTGCACTTTCTTGCACTTCAGCCAATAATGAGGAGCAACTATTGTAATTATTGTAAAAAATAACTGAATTGTTCATAGTAATTTTGTAAAATGTCTATTGATTAAGTACAAATACGCGTAGCTGTTTTATATTATAAAAGGGCATTTATAGTCAGTTATAAATTCAAATATTCTTTTTAAAAAAAAAAGTTTATTTTTTTTTTTTTTACTAAAAATCATCATGTTGTGAATGTAGATTTACATTCAAATTTGTATCATGTGATACTCATCAATCGAAATATCTTAATATGCAGTGATCATTTAACAGATTAGGAAATGAATAAGAACATTTATCATTTTAATAATAAACACATTTGTAAAATATGTAAAAATAGTTTTCTTTAGAGAACTTCACTTGATTAAAATTATTTTCCATAAAATATTTTTTGTGAAGGAAAAAAAAAATGCGCCGTTTATTTATTGCTTTTATGTAATATTCTAACATAATTCTCTTATAAAGGAAGATATTACTCTCTAAAATGTATTTTATATATTTTTAGTACATTTAAATTAAGCTGAAATATTCCTTTCGATTCACTACTTTTTCAATTCCCTCTATTAGCTCACACTCTCCCTATATATATATCTTGTTCAAATTTTCAATCATTCATAAAATACTTTTTATTCATCCACTCAAGTTCAAATACATTTTCTTGAACTTGTAGTGGATGACACTGGATGTTAATACAGTTTTTTTCAAATGTTGATTCGTTCATTAAATTTAATTAATTAATTTTAGTTTTTTTTAGATTTAAGTTGCATATATCTACCAATAGATGATGCCAGATTAACTAAAAAAAAATGAATGAAAATTATTTATAAAAGGACTTTCTGCAATATAGTGAAAAAAAAAAGTAGGAATTGACTTAAAAAAAAATTTTTTTTTTTTTTTATTACTTGTTAAATATGCGATGACAAAACACATCTATTGGAATACATTTAATATTTAATAAATTCTTAATAAATGTTGATAATTTTATTGTGTTAAATTTAAGCTGTAAGCAGCTTAAAATGCAAATTAAAAGACACACACGCGATGTACGGGATGTTCTCCTCAAACTGCATCTGAGCAGGCTGTCTCAAATATCTCTGTGAGGGATGGAGCTCTGCTTGTGAAAAAGTCTGCGGTTCGATGCTTGCCAAGGGTCTGCAGAAAATTATTAATAAATTCGAAGAGACATGTTCTTTTGCAATGAAATCTGGCAGAGGGAGGAAAGCAGTTGCTTCGACGTCAGTAGAAAACGTGGCGACAGCATTACAGGAAAAGTCGAGTAGTGGTGTGCAAACGTGCAGTGCACAGTAAATTGCCCGATTTTTAAACATGCCTGTGAGCACAAAAAAAAAAAATTTACGCAATATATTGCACAGCTATTCATGCAAAATAACCCATGTTCAGAAGTTCCTCCCTTCTGACTTGCCAGTAAGACACATGCTTGCTCTAGAATTTCTTGCTCGCATGGAAGTGGACAATGATTGGCCATGGAACGTTTTATGGACGACAGAATCCCATTTCTTTCTCCAAGGCTTTGCCAATTCACAAAATTCCAGGATATGCGCAACGAAGAATTCATTCTCAAATTCACAAGGTAAATGTGCGGGGCTAGTTGACGGTATCGTTCATTGTAGGGCTGTTGTTTTTCTAGGAAATGGGTCCCGTTATCTTTACCGTAAACGCTATGAGAGTCTTTTGCGCAACCAGGTCATTCCAACACTTCAACATCTTGCATGCTTGGATGGAATCATTTTCATGCAAGATGGCACTCCTCTGCACATTGCAAAGACAGTGATGCAACTGCTAAAGACGTATTTCGGAAACGATAGAATTATCAGCCGTCATTTTCTGATAACCTTGGACTGCAAGACCTCAATCCTTGGGACTTCTGTCTATAGGGTTGTCTAAAGAATGTTGTGTTCAGTGGCCAAATTGCAAATTTGGCACAGATAGGATTTGGCAATTGGATTACACAATTGCAACTGCAAGATCACCGAACCTCAATCCTTGTGACTTCTGTCTGTGGGGTTGTCTAAAGAATGTTGTGTTCAATGGCCAGATTTGCAAATTTGGCACAGATAGGATTTGGCAATTGGATTACACAATTGCAAATGCAAGATCACCGAACCTCAACCCTTGTGACTTCTGTCTGTGGGGATTGTCTAAAGAATGTTCTGTTCAGTGGCCAGATTTGCAAATTTGGTACATTGGTACACAACGTGACCCCTGAGACACTCCGACCTTGTGTGGAACATATTGTTTGTCGGTTTCAACTTGTGGTGGAAAATGATGGATAGCATATTGAACATGTCTTGCTTAAGTATCGCGATAATTAACTGTGTTTTTTCATTGTTGCTTTTTATGCGGTTTTGATCCAAGGATGATTAAAAACCGATTTTCTATCCAATGTAGTACGACTTTGCCGTGGAGGATTGACTTCCCATTAATAGTACCGCAACTGTCGAAAGATTTGGAAGTCATTTTTTCCATAAAAAAAACCGAAACAATCAAACACGTTGAACAGTAGAGTTGGTTTAATATGCAATTCATGCCAAAGCCGTCATAATTTTGATTCATAATGTCATTGGTAGCACCATCTATTGATGCACATTTCACATTTTTTTCCTGGTGCCAAGCTGTTTCATGTATTTTCAGTTCAAATTTAAACTACTTCTGAAGAGTGGTTCTTTTTTACAGCATTTTGAAAGTGGGACTTCGATAATAATCACCCTGTACTTCACGTATTGCCCTAACTGATATTTGTCATTGATATTTGCATTCATTTTATTGTTTTCTATTTCAATTTCTTATACCACTAAATGTGTATTGCATCACAAGTACATCTAAGATTTATTGAATATCAAGTCGGAAATGCTAACTCATTCCCTTTTAGATAACCGATGATATCAAAGCTCCTATTTCAGTAATAATATTTATATTCTGTGGGTTAAAGTATATATTATTCTATTGTGGTTTGTTGCATAAAAGTAAATTTTTGAAATGTGTGAATTTATGAGACATTCTTGTGAAGAAAATTAATGGGTTAATAAAGTGACAGTGACTGAATGAATAGAAAGATACTTGCCTTTCCCGTTCCGCATTCTGTGAAGGCTTCCTCTTGGTAATATGTGTATGTTCCATCACAAACACATGTGTAAGAACATGGACCATTCTAAAAAAGAGATAAAATTAAATAAATGAAATTAATTAAATAAATAATGAGGATCAACTGCTGAACGATAGCGATCTCCGGTAACAATGCATCGGTCGAATATTCGGATTTCTTTCATCATAATGATACTATAACTTCTTATTTCCCTGATTTTAGGGGGGGGGATAAAACCATGTCCCTGCTTCTCTCCATTACAACTATTGTTGAAAATTACTTGCCACACTGAAACGACTCTAATTAGATCGGGACCTACAGTTTAACGTGAATTTCGAATCACCAACAAACATCCGTGCTATAGCCAGGATTCGAACCTGAAGCCTGTACGCGTACAGAGGAGATTGATATGGGAACTCTGTACCATGCAGTGTTACATTATACAGTTTTCCATACAGAGTTAAGGCTCGTGCCCACCAAGGCGAGAAGATGCAAGCGAAAAAATTTGACCAATCACTAGCCTCACCACGTTCGCCTGAACCCGGTTTTGCAATGCACCGCTCCAAGTTGGCCAACTTTCAACTCGAAGCGGAACTTCACTAGGCGTAATGCTATTTCTGACGTTTCGCTGTGAAGAAGTCAAAAAAAATTTTCTCGCTTGCTTCTTGAATCTTCACGTCTCTCGCCTCGGTGGGAACGAGCCTTTACTGGAACTCTGTACCATACCGATATATGGTACAGAGTTCCAGTAAAGCACTCCCTGTGAATTTCCTGCCCAGTAAAGTACACCCTGTGAATTTCCTATCCAGTAAAGTACTCCCAGTGAATTTCCTATCCAGTAAAGTACTCCCTGTGAATTACTGTCCATTAAAATACTCCCTGTGAATTCCCTGTCCAGTAAAGTACTCCCAGTGAATTTCCTATCCAGTAAAGTACTCCTGTGAATTACTGTCCATTAAAATACTCCCTGTGAATTCCTGTCCAGTAAAGTACTCCTTGCGAATTCCCTATCCAGTAAAGTACTCCCTGTGAATTACTGTCCATTAAAATTCCTGTGAATTTCCTATCCAGTAAACCCACAAAAGTACTCCCAGTGAATTTCCTATCCAAAAAAGTACTCCTGTGAATTACTGTCCATTAAAATACTCCCTGTGAATTCCCTGTCCAGTAAAGTACTCCCATCTTGCGAATTCCCTATCCAGTAAAGTACTCCCCTGTGAATTCGAGGAGGAGAGTGTAAAATTCCTTGAAAGAGTTAGTTCCAAATGTTGGTGGAAAAGTCACTGGACAGTCTTAGTATACTGAAGTCTCTATCTTTCTAGAGATGAATGTTCTCAACAACAGCAACATTAATGTTATGTGAGACAGATAAATTAATTATGTGAGAACATGAAGGCATTAATTTTTTTAGATGACTATTTTTTACAACGAAAACACCTAAAAAACTACTATTCTTTTAAAGCTGGTTTAAAAGTTCAAAAAGTAATGTAAAAAAAAAACTCACTTGAATGTAATCGACTGTCGAACAAGATGTTGAGAATTTACATTTATCCACACAAGCACCGTGAACTGAAAAAGAAATCCACATAATTAACACAAATCAAAATACATATTTGTAAAGCATTGCTTTATTTCGAAGCATATATAAGATATAGTTAAATAAAAGGAAATATTTTGATGATGCATAGGACTACAGTTACTAACTCATTCGTTTGCTAGATAATTTGCAAGAAACCTTTTCGATCTAAGCTAAGCAGTTCTGTAACACTCGCCTAATCTCACGTCATGACTCACGCTACCTATCGGAATTAGGATGACTGTGAATAATGGATAAACGTTGGTTTGATTTTTATACTTAAACTCTGAATTTCATTATCCTCCTTTCTACCAGACAATATTATATTGCCCTTGCAAATGTCTTGTTTCACGATTCGTATGCATGGCCGTCAATGCATTAGTTTTATGCCCAGAATCTTGAATTTTCATATGTGTTGACTATTTTTTATGAATACTGTTATTAACGACAGATGGCGCAATCAGCGCATATGAATAACTGTATGTACCGCGAGGCCAACTGAGTACAAAAAAGATGCAATGAAAAGAACGTAAGCTTTACTACGAGAGCGGTGGTTCTTAAGAGAAATGTTTGTGGAAAGAAAAATAAAGTATGTTACTAGCTTTTAAAACGTAATAATTATTAGTAGTATGTATTTAAGATATTATTTCAGAAGTGGCATAAATACCTGAATCCAAAAAGTATTTTGTGCAAAAATAGACAAGTGCGAAATTATTTGGATTACGGTTTCAAGGAATAGAAAAGGAAAAAGGTTAATGAATTACTTCCTATTTTGAAGTTTAAAGTATATTTTTAAGTACGAAAATATTTCAGGTTTTTCTTTTAAAATATACGTATCAAAAGTCTTTCCTTGAGAAAGGTCGCAAAAATGAGCCCATAGAATTAGCAACTGATCTCGGTGAATCGATCCCACCTGAAGTCATTATAGTTACTATTAAAAAATAATAACAAGTAGTGAAATTTATGGCGAAGAATTTGCTAAGGAAGTTTTTAAAAGAATAATTCAGGAAAGTATTAAAAGAGTGGTAAATGAAAAGCAAAGACAGATTAAAAGTGAGAAACTGGAAAAGCAAAGAGCTTTTGAATTGGAGAAATTATAGCTCCAAAACGAATATAAAGTTATGGTTTGGTTTGGTTTGTCGCCATTTGTTAAGGAAGTTTTTGAAAGAATAACGGAGAAAAGTATTAAAAGAGTGGCAAATGAAAAGCAAAGACACATTGAAATTGAAAAACGGGAAAAGCAAAGAGGTTTTGAATTGGAGAAATTAAAGCTCCAAAACGAATATAAAGTTATGGTTTGGTTTGGTTTGTCGCCATTTGTTAAGAAAGTTATTGAAAGAATAATGGAGAAAAGTATTAAAAGAATGGCAAATGAAAAGCAAAGACACATTGAAAGTGAAAAACGGGAAAAAGCAAAGAGGTTTTGAATTGGAGAAATTAAAGCTCCAAAACGAATATAAAGTTATGGTTTGGTTTGGTTTGTCGCCATTTGTTAAGGAAGTTTTGAAAGAATAATGGAGAAAAGTATTAAAAGAGTGGTAAATGAAAAGCAAAGACAGATTAAAAGTGAGAAACTGAAAAAAAAGCAAAGAGCTTTTGAATTGGAGAAATTAAAGCTCCAAAACGAATATAAAGTTATGGTTTGGTTTGGTTTGTCGCCATTTGTTAAGGAAGTTTTGAAAGAATAACGGAGAAAAGTATTAAAAGAGTGCCAAATGAAAAACAAAGACACATTGAAAGTGAAAAACGGGAAAAGTAAAGAGATTTTGAATTGGAGAAATTAAAGCTCCAAAACGAATATAAAGTTATGGTTTGGTTTGGTTTGGTTTGTCGCTCTACGGTTGTCTTGTGCACACGAGGGCCAAACAGACCGTGACCTACAGTTTAAAGTGGGTTCCGAACCACTAACAAACATCCATCCATCGCCAGGATTCGAACCTGATGACTGTGATATCAAAGACTGGAGGTCATTGCGATGATTCAAAGCATTAAAGGATTATCATAAAAGGGGAATTCTTGTCTAATAAATTGGAAAAAAAAAAGATATGCTATGATAAATAATAAATTTAATGAAAAAGAAAATTCGCCCCTAAATATAATGACAACAGTAAAGTAATGGTGAATGAAGTGGTATATGGGGATGTGAGGCAACAAGGACTGTAATCCCCTGGTCACTATATATATGAACAGTTGTTTTTTTCTTATTTTTAATATGTCACTCTCCACAACGCTCTACGATCGTGTTAGACCGGGACCTACGGTTTAAAGTGGATTCCGAACCACTACAAACATCCATGGCACCGCCGGGACTCGAACCCGAAACCTGTGGTACCGAGCGCCAGAGAGCTAGCCACTCGGCCATTCAGACCCAAACGTAAAGTATTTAATTCATATATCCATAATGAAAAGGGTGAACCCCCATGTTTTTCATGTAATCGATTTTGTCGTAGATTGCCCTCTTGTATTTTACGCGGTTTAAAAGACCATACAAAAAAAGTATTGTTCAAAGAATAAAAAAAGAAATTAGCTTAAGCGTGTGCGACCTTGAATCATATATGTAACTGCTGACAAGTAGTTGTGAAACGTTACAATTAATGATGGTACTGTTCAGCTGTGTACTGAATACTTCTTGTTTATTGTAAGAATCGCTTGCAGTAAGTCTAGGAATTAATATGACGACTTGCAAAAGATCTTTATTCCTTTGGGAATCAAAAGTGCTCAGTTTTGCAACGTTTAGAAGGGCATTCGTGGATTTCCAAATAGGTGAAGTAGTGGGAAAGGATATTCCCTTTTAATTGTTCCAGGTTCGGCTCAACCAGTTGATTTATTAGTCTGGCGCATCTTTTTTGATTTACCATATATTGCGTACGCTAGGGTCGGTTATGTTTTGCATATCTGTTATGCAAAAGCCTACCCCCTTTATTGGACCAAATTGCATCGAAAAACATCATATATTAAATTGCGAATAGAGGAAACTACGAAAATAATAAATAACGTCATACATTTTGTAAAGGCGAAAACTAAACAAGTAAATAATGGATTAATTATGATGCTGAGAAATGAAAGAAATTTTAATTCTATATTGGAATAAATGAAGGTTAAACTATTATACAGATTATTAATGTTGGATGTAATGAAATAATATTAAATGAAAATCAGAAAATTCGGAAAGCCAAATTATTGAAGGTTTGATTTGTCGCTCTGCTGTCATTTTGTGCACAATTTGGGCTAATTAAACTGAGACCTATGCTTTAACGTAATTAGTAAAGGAGGTCAACTCGAAACCAAATTTAAGTGATTTTAATTTGCTTAATGATAGTCATTCCGTGGAAATATTAAATGTTATTGCAGCTAATGTAGAGCAAAATCATAAAAGCTTAGAACAAATAAAAGTTAGTAAAATCTTAACTGAACAGCAATAGATAAACATTGATTTGTTAAATGAGTATAGAGATTGGTTTTCATTAAACATATCGTAGTTAGGGTGTACAGGTTTGATAAAAATGGGTGTTAAAGAAGCTGAGGGCTCAAAACGTGTATGTATGAAGCCATATAAAACAAATGCAACGAAAGAAAAGCAATTAAAGAAATTTTTAATGGATAGAAAGAACATGGTATTGTGAAAGAAACATGTTCACCATATTAAAGCCCCGTTCTTTTAGTTCTTAAGAAAACTGGTGAAAATCGATTAGTTATTGATTATAGAAAATTAAATAATCAGACGATGAAAGATGAATTTTCTCTTCCCAGAATTAATTATCTATTGGAACAACTACATGATTGTAGTCTGTTTACGGCTCTCGATTTGGCTCACGGGCTCGCTCACAAATCCAATTGACGGTAGAAACCAAATTAGAAACTGCATTATCATACCATATAAAACTGGATAATTTGAAAGAATGATATTTGAACTAACTAACGCACCAGCAGAATTCCAACGGTTAATGCTTAAGGATGCTTATGCAACAAAGACGTTTCACGGTATCTTGACGGCATCCCTGTACATGCTAAAAATTGGGAAGAACTGATCAAGAAATTGCGTAAGGTATTCGAGGCTTTACGAGAAGCTAAGTTAACATTAAAATTATCAAATTATTTAAATGTGAGTTAAAAGACATTTCAGGCTTCATTATTAATAAGAATGGGATTAAAACAAACTCAAGAAAGATGGAAGTAATTTCTGAATTTCCCCAATCAACAAATTTGCATGAAATTAGATGGTTACTCTGCTCGGCTTCTTTTTAGGAGATTTATTCAAAATTGTGCTGTAAAATAAAAACCTTTAGCTGAGCTAACTAAGAAGAATGAAGATTTTGAGTGGTAAGAAAAACAAAAGCGCTTTTTCTTTTAATATTTTGAAAAGTGAATTGGTTCGACAACCTACTTTTAGCACTCTATAATCCAGAAGCTAAAACCGAAATTCATACCGATGCAAGTGCGGAAGGTATCGCTGGCATGCTACTTCAAGTTGGAAGTGATAACAAGTGGCACCTAGTTTACTGCGCTAGCAAGAAAACGACTGGAGCTGAAAATAATTATCATTCAAGTAAATTGAAATTGATGGCTATTTTATGGACATTAGAACGATTGAGACAATTTCTATTAGGAATAAGTTTTACAGTCGTCACTGACTGTCAAGCGTTAATTTACATAAATACCAAAAAAATTATGTAATACTCAGATCACCCGATAGTGTATACTTATTCAGGAATATAATTTTATAGTTTGTCACCGACCGATGCAATAAGTGAAACTCCAGTTTAAGAATCAAAAGATACTATAACAAACTTCATAGAGAAGAAATTTGAATCATGCCTAACACTATATGAAGGTGTACAAGTTTTGATTATTCATTATGCTAATAAAGACTTAAGAAAATTAGTTGTAATTTTTTAAGAAGGAAAAACATGAAAGAACTTCCGAAGAAAAGCAAAAATCGCAAATTGCGTCTTCAAACGAAATCGAGTTTACATGAGAATCAAAGAAAAGAAAAAGAAACTTCTATATGTGATTCCATAAAGCATGAGAAAAAGGACTGCTGTTAAATTTCACGATCTTATGGGACATTTTTCTGTTCATAGGATTGTCAGTAAAATTAAAGAATTGCACTGGTTTCCGTACATGAAGCGTTATTTACGGAAACATATAGCAATGTGTTTCGAATGCCTAGTCAACAAGACTCAGAAGTCCCCAGTCAGAAGACAAGTGGAAAAGCGACAAGGATATCTACACCCAATTAATCCTAGAAAAAGTTGTTCAGTTTGTTCATAAGTTTCAGTTCATTCAACTTTTGCAGTTGTTCACATGGATCATATAGGACCTTTCGTGAAAAGTACACGAGGAAATCAAGATTTACTAAATACAATGTAGAACTTCACCAGATTTTATATTGCTTTTACAAATGTCTTGCTTCGCTTCTCGTACTAGCTCTTACTTCAAGGCTTGGATACTTTAATATGAATTTCGAAATTTATAGAAAATATAAAATATTTCAATGTATGTTTATATTTATACAAATTAATTAGATATATATTTATATTTATACAAAATATTTCGATATATATTTATATTTATACAAAATATTTCGATATATATTTATATTTATACAAAATATTTCGATATATATTTATATTTATACAAAATATTTCGATATATATTTATATTTATACAAAATATTTCGATATATATTTATATTTATACAAAATATTTCGATATATATATATATACAAAATATCGATATATATATATATACAAAATATTTATATATATATATATATATATATACAAATGTTTCGATATTTATATATATATATATATATATATATACAAAATATTTCGATATATATATATATATTTATATACAAATAATATTTATATATATATATATAATATTGAAAAATTATAAAATAAGATATTTTATATAATTATTAAAATATTTCATTAATCAAATCTTAATGAAGAAGCAGGTATACATAATAATTATTACAATGCGAAAAGAAATATGTTTAGGCTATGTTGTAGCTTCACTAAAACTAAACATTCAATGAAGTGTCTGTAACACTTTCTACAAAGTTGACAGTTTGGATTTTTTTTTTTTTTTTTTTTGGCTCGTTATGTTTCAATTTTTTACTCCAAAAAATGTCTATAGTGGGTCTAATTCTAATATGGGGATATACAAAAAAAAATATATGTGGCCCGCGGAGTTATGATGCATTTCCAAAGTGGCCCACAATATCATTTGGGTTGGCCATACCTGGTCTAGATGTTGCTGTCGACCAAGTAGGATAAGAAACAACAACAACATTTCAATTTGTCAACACCATCAAGGTGTGAGGATAGATAATGTTTTCCAGTACGAATAATTGTGCCAGATCTATACCTAATGTTAGAAAGATCCTAAAATCCCCAACTTAGCATTTAAATTTAAAAAAACCACCAACCCAACGATTTTACTGTATTAAAAATAATGTGCCTAAGGACAAAATTGATTTCATTCTCTAATCACAAAATAAAATACTTAATTATAGGGTAATATACATTTTCATATTCATACTATTTATTAAAAAATGTTTCATACTAAACAACATTTAGAATTTTTAGAGATTATCGTTGGACAACATTCAATATTTATCATCATAGAATCCTAGAATTAATGCAGAAAATATTGCTCTATCTAACATCATTAAACATGCAAATCATTCCAATTTAAACCTGAGACATGAGATTAATTTACAGTGTTCAAAGTTTCAGTACAAAGTAAAATACTCTTAAACTGTATCACAAAAAAAAATCATATTTCCTTATATATTAAACAGAAACCAGCTTTATATGTTAAATTATATAGTAAATCTTACTTATAGGTTTATTAGTTAATTATAGAAGTAATTGATTCAGAGAAAAAAAGAAAAATATTCATTATAAAAGCCACTTTAATAAACATTATAAAGGAAAATTGGTTAAGTCATGAACTCACCGAATTCTAATCCAAGCGTTAGAATAAACAAAGATAGAAGAGTGGAAGTAAAATCCATTTCTTCTCTGGATTGAATGGGAAACAATTACAATTAAACCACTGAGCGACAAATTTATACGACTCTTTATAAGTGGAAGTTGCAATTTTTAACACCTGAAAGCATTAATTTTTATGACCTGGAAACACTCTATCGGATGAAATTTCTCAGTTTGTTCAAACAGTCTGAATGGTTTCTTCAGAAGGAAGCATCACGCAAACTGGCCTGTGGAAGATTTACAACACATTTTTATTGAGCATCGAGACATGAATCTTTGGTAATGTTTGTGAAGGGTTTCGCAAGGTATTTGGAAACGTTAATAGAGATTATCATCGTAAAGTGATGCGTGTTTATCTTTTAAATTTAAAAGCATTTCTGAAAGGACTGGACTTTAGATTGGGAGATGAAATGTAAAACATTTCAGGAATGGAAATAATTTTAAAATTTCTTAATTAAAGATATTGCAGGATATTTGTGAAGGAAAGAAAGCAAGAAATGAACGATATTGATCAATTAGTAAAATATGAATTTATTTTTTTTTTTTTTTTTTTATCCGTTGTGAAATCAAAGTAGACTAAGAAAAAAAAAAAAAAAAGATGATGTGGATGAAAATTGGAAAGAAATGAAAGAGCACATTTTGAAACAATGAAAAAAAAATTATTGCATACAATGGTTTATTAAAAACATGACTTAAATACGAAAAACAATTGCTTATCCTATAAAAAACGTGCAATGACTTACTGAAAATGACCTGTCTCCATTCCAACCTTAAAAGGAAGTAGCATACCAAATGGTGGCAATGATAAATGGCAATTAAGGACAGCACATACTCAGGACATGCACAACAGGATTTTCTTATACAAAATAATAACCTTGTAGGAAAAAAGAACGACAAATTATATACTTTTATATACAAATTATATACCTTAGAAAAAAATATTGGAATCATCGAAATGATAATAATAGAATCATAAAGAAGCCATGGCATACGGCTACTTATTCATGTATAATTAGCTACTTCTATCTAAAAAGTACAAATACAAAACATAGTTTTGAACATATTTGACTGCTTTATTAGCAGAAGAAGCCATTGTAATTGGCATTAATTCATTATTATGTAGTGAAATAACAATATAAAAATTTAATGAAAAATTAGTAGCTACTTGAAATAATGCATTTTTTTTTTTTAAATAAAACTTATTGTTGTTTTTATAAAAATATTTTTAAGTATTGCACAATAGTTTAAATAAATTAATTTATAAAACAAATAAATATGGACACAATATGCTGTTATGGACACAATAATAAATGATCGACCGCCAGATGTTTCGCAATAACAGGAACAAATGCGCGATCCGGTACAAACAGAGCTAATGTAGCCAGTATGAAATGTCCGGCAATAAAACCATTGTCCGTGTGCATGCTTGTTAGATGATGAGTGTATGCATATCAATACTACTTACAATAGTACTGCAAACTCATAACCAAATGGCTTTTAAAATGGTCAAATAATAATTTACGAATAATAATTAATAATTTAGGGATAATTTTAATAATTTAGGGACCATTGGATATTTGGCGAAATGAGCGATAAGTAACCAAATATATCAATTTGCATTATCTGCTGTAAATTTCTTATTTAATCGTAATTTTTTTTTTTTTTACAGCGGTTCCTCTTTTTTGTTTGCTGACGAACGGCGAAAGAGCGAGGCTGACAAAACTAAAACGATACTGATTATATAGTCTGTTTATGGACAAAAGGAATATTCCTTTAACTTTCCTGGTTGGTTTTTTCTATTCTCGCCTCTCCCTTATGTAACGGGGAAAAAAAAAGTAAATATCGTTAAATATATGTTACCCGAAGATCAACAAAAAAACTCTGCTTTTTTTCCCACTTAAAATCGCTTCGTTTTTCTTTGAATTCGATACATTGTCATGAAATGTTTTTCAGCATTTATTTTTTCATAAAAAAATACTGCTTTTTTTAGTTTTTCTTTAATAATTCTTTTTTTTTTTTTATTCAAATTCTGCTTCACGAAATCGAGCTACGTTCGTGGTAGGGTTGCACTTCAGTTAGAGACTCGAGCTGTTGTTTGGCACAAAATTGGCACAGAACAAGAATCGCCAACAATACCAACGACTCCTAAACTACAATTTCACTGTTATCATTTACACTTGGACTTTATACCTATCTCCATACAAAGTTTTGTAGCAGCACAAGTATTTCTTCGTGAATTAGTTTTTATAGCAATACGTGTACTTTTAAAAATCTGTATCATAATTTGTTACAGGCATGTTTGTCATTGGATAAAAAAAAGAACGTTCCGTGTATTATTTTTAATTATGAATTATTAAAGACAAGAACCGTGGTTAAAATATGAATATATGGAAATTCTTATATTAATGATTAGGATGTTGCAGTTTTCCCTTCGTTCAATTTTTTTTTCATTAGTAAAATGTAAGTAAAATTTTAAATATTTTCTGTAACTTGAAGGATAATATTTTTCATAACGTATGTTTATTTGAAAAAGAATATACTTTAATTCTTCAATATATTTTAAATAATATTACTCACGAACATGAAAACCAATATTTTATTCGTATAATTTTAGCATATAAATTACATAATTTTATATTATTTTATAAATTTTAATAATTTTATTCCTTGTAGGAATTTAAATAATATATTAATGTTATATATTTTAAACAAAAAAAAAATAAAAAAAGAGAGAGGTTTCTGGGTCAAAACGCACTTTTGAAAAGTTTTAATTTATTTTTAAATTAAAACTTTTTTTCACATATACATATATTGATTAATTGAAAAAAATAATTTAAATATATTTTAAGAAATAAATAGTTAATACATTAATTAATAATTAATAAAAATGTTGTTAACTAATAAATATAAAAACTTACAATCAATAAAACAATTAACAATATGTCTATATGGTTTGTCAATATAACAGTATGTTGCGATAAATGTGATTAAGCCAGTGATTGCACATAATTACCTGTGATTATGTACAAATAACACATTATGTACAAGGTTATTATGTATAATCACAGGTGAATTAAGCCGGTGATTATGAATAATTACCGATTAATCACATTCACCATAACATATATAACACTCTCTGTTAGTTACACTTTGATTTCCACATTCTTACATATATACAATAAAAAATGTGAATGATTTTTATGGAAACAAATTATAATATTGTTTCTAAGAATTTTTTTTTTTTTCATATAATATTGAAGAAATATTTTTTTTTCTAATTATTTAAGAACATTTTAAAATAAGATTTTCATTATCAGATAAAACAAATAAACAATTTTGCCGTGTTGTAGTAAAATGAATTTTATAAAATTATTGATAATACCATGAAAATGTCAAGCCATCCGTTATTATCCCAGAAGAGACACCGAAGTTGATTATCTAACAAATATGTTTTAATTTTATTTATAGATATATATTGCATAAATATAACACAATAAAAATTTATAACATTCGTTAGGAGTTTATCGAAGGCTTCATGTATTTCCATTGATTTAAAGGATCGAAAAAGTTTATTTTTCTAAACTATAAAAAAAATTAACAAATTTAAATGTATATCAAAATTTACATTATATTTTAGACTAACAACAAGTTTTTCTTACGAAAGTTTTTGCAGCAATATCATATAAAGGTAATTAATAAACTTCTCATTTTTTTACTTTAGAAATATATCTATTTATTAACTATAATTAAATAAAATTTTCTAAACAATTCAAAGTAGATTCATATATAATATTTTAGGTATTTTACTATGTGTTTACTACATAAGAAACCAATGTTCGTATTTCCTAAACTGTTAAATGACCAATAAAAAAATAACATTCAAAATTGCATGATATAATATTAATTGCACATAAATATTCTCTTGAAACTTTTAATCTCAAAATCAACAACTATTTACAAGAAAGTATATTTGAATTTTTTAACGTAGTAAACATGAATTTCTAGCACAACCTCAAACATATTTACGTGTAAAGTAAATAACACTTATAAAAAAGGATTAAATTATAATAAGCAAAATTCAATTATATTTCACAATTCAGCTCTACGAACCGCCAACTACAGTAAAATCAAACAAGCAATTTCACAGCTACGTTTTATTCAGTAATGATTCGAATCCATATGATTCACGTATCCTTCATATAACAAAACACTTATCATTCATTTTAAAATTATTCGCACTTTGAATAAAATCGTATTTATATAGGTAAGATAACAGATGTATATAGATAAGATCTGGTTTGATTCGTACAGCATCAAACGGATTGCCTCAAGTTAGCATCTTAAATGCATCACCTTACTACTAATTTTTTCATTATTCCACGTCAATATGTCCGGTAGATTCATCTACCCAAAGCAAATCAACTACTCATTCTGAACGAAGACTTCTTAGATGTAATTTCCGAACATTTTCGAATCGAAGTGCTTATTTTGAATTACGATTCTTCCATGGTGCTCTAACCTAAATAAACGAATGACTAAGATAAAAGTAAATAAAACTCATTCGTGTATTATTATTCGTGTATGTATTCATTCATTATTGGCGTATTCGTTCATTTGTGTGTTATTCCTTTCGTTAATATTAAGTTAATTAACGGGATGGATGAGCCTGGAAATTACAGCCCATTTTTTTCTCAAATCGTAGAATTAAACTGGATATGATTACACTCATTTCCTTTGCCACATTGATTTTTGCTCGATACTTGCTCTTTACCACAGCGATAGTCGAAAACTCAACTTCGCATAAATACGTTGTCAAAAGTGGAGTTAAAATTTGCTGAGCTTTATCGCAGGAATCTTAATCTTAGGGAATATTCATCATTTATTCAAATCCTCAATTGCATCAATTCCATGTTTGCAAATTTCTTTCAAACTTTTGCGTCAAAAATTTCAGAAATATTAAAAACAATTATTGCCTTGCATTCCCTGCATGAAACATTACCATGAGAGAACTATCGTGCACTGGTAAGGTACAAGAAAGACAAGTGTTTGGCTCCACATCCTCACACAGTATCTTTTGAAAATTCTTGCCTTAAATGGCGAGTTCTTATAAAATTTGCAACATTCTTTGCACATTTAATGCCTAATTCATTGCAGAACTCAGAAGATTTGATGTACGATGGGTAAAATTGGCGATAATATGTGAATAATGAAATGGGCCATAGTGAATCAAGAATTTGTCTTCCAATAAGTGCCTGTAATCCTCCCTACCAGCCAGACATGGGACGAGCTTCTTCAGTACAGACATCAATGCACTTAAACCAATCAAATTACTTTAAAAATAAAAATGTATAAAAGGAATATGAACAAATCCTAAGAATTTGCTCCTGCAGTGATATTTTTACGAAAAAGATCTTCTGTAGTTATTAACTATGAACCATGCATAACACACTAAATAGGCATTCTTAATATTATCCGTAACCTCATCTAGCGGCAATCCACATTCCACTGCTTTGACTTTTTTTCAATTTGACCATCAGGTCTTCCGTCGTATTTTGTAATCTGCGATTAATTGCGTTATTGGTCAGAGCCACTTTTGAAAGAAATTTCTCAACAGACTTACCAACTATGATGTTCCCCTTTTCTATAGCACTAGTAAAATAGGTTGTGCATGGTACGGTGCTTCTTACATTTCGCTATTCTATAAAACACCTTGCAAGATGCCAGCAAAGCATTGCCTTGATTTTTTCAATTAATTGATCGTTTTGCCTTATTTTTGCTGCGAATAATTGTGTTATGGCTTCAAGGCAGCTTTGAAAGCAATTTCCGATCGACTCACCAACTATGAAGTTCAAAATATCTATAGCACTAGTAAGTAAGATCTTCTGCATGGTATGGGGTTTCTTACATTTCAACATTTTGTTAAGACACCTTGCAAGATGCTAACAAAGCATTGCTTGGTATTTTCGAAAGTTTTTGCCATTTCAGTTCTTTCAATTTCTTGGCAAAAAAATCACAAGTTTCAAACCATGTAGTGTTGATTAGATTCTAAATGGGCACTACAATTTACATCAAAAGCGTATATTATGGTGCCAAAACCTTCATACACAATACTGATTGTGGTATCTCTTCACCATTAATTTTTGTCGACGTAAAACCAAACTCCAAATAGCTGTCATATTTATGACATTTAAATCTTTTCCCAGACGTGCCACTGATAGAGGTCGTTTTTTCCTGCACTTTTATATTTTATTACTGTTCAAAAGCAGGTCCATAGTAAATGATATAAGAACAATTTTGCAAAACTAGTTATAGCAATAAATGAGAGGTAATATAATACTAACTATACTACATTAACTAATTTATATCCACTTGTCTTTTTACATCGCGGGCGACTATCTTCACTACTATCAAATGACGATCGAACCAGCAACACATCATCCGGTCAACAAGATCTTTGAAAACAGTCTAACTTATCGCGAAGTATCTAAGCCTGTTGAAGTATCTCCGAACAATCAGAGAAAGAAAGCGTTGTCGCAAGAACATTATATCGCATTTAATTTAAATGGTATAAGTTATTTCTCCACACAACACTCTGAAATGAGAATTTATTGGATTTCTTGTTTTCATAGAAATTCGTCAATCGTGAAATGAAAATTAACTACCTTCTCAAATAATAATTTGTTGTTATCTATTACAGAGAAAATATTTTTTCTCAAATGGTTATGAATTTTGTAGGTTTTCGACATTCGTTTACTTATTTGCCAGGTCTCCACTGTTCCAAAAGTTAATCTTTAAATTTTATTGCGTCTGCTCTTTATTCTTCGGTCATAAAAATGCAGAATTTTAATAAAAGTAGCATTTGCAAATTTATACAGGTACTTTTACTTATTCATTTCGATATTATTTTTAATCTAATATGAATTTAAAAGTTATTATAGCAACTTGTTTTTCATTTGTAATTTTATTGATTTGATATTTCTTCTAGGTTATATGATTGTACTTAAGCCATAGATTTGAATTATTTAATCTTCAAGCTAAATAAAATGAAATATTTTCTACATAATTTTGTTTTAAACAGAACATAATAAATTACTAACTTTTTTAAATATTAATGAGTTTTTACATAGCAATTAATAACAACATTTTCAAAGTTCGATAAGAAGAAATCTGCACATAAGCAGTAATCAATGTAAAAAAATCCATTTATGTGCTATATTTTTACGTTTTCTATATTAAAAATGACGTAGTCAACTTGGCTTCCTGCAAAACTATGACTTGATCCGTATCATATGCATAGGAATGAACATCTACTATTGGCTCTTTTCTAATGTCTTTGTTTCTTACATTCCCAATTATCCCTAAAATCATGACAAAGGACTGTGGAACTTAATGTCAAAAAATTAATGATTGACTATGATTCTTAAATTTGAAATAATTACAATAATAAAGCGGGAATGATAAGTTTTCTTTTGCTAATACAATATTTCTTCAAAGACTTTTGCTTTAAAACATAATTTGCCCTTATATCCTGGACAAGGGGTCCTAACGCAAATTTTAAAAAAATGAGGATGATTCACTAAAAAATTTTCATTTAAAAGGAATTATTTATAGAGTTAAATTAAATAATTATATATTACGAATATAAAAACAAATATAAGTAAATGTCCGTAATATGAAATAGTGTAATGTATAGATTAAATTTTCTGTTATCGAACATGTAAAATTTGAGGATTATTTTTAATTTCAAATTTTATGATAATTCGTCTTTTTGCATCAGGTTTTAATTAAATTGCTGTAACTAATCAATTTTATGTGTATTGATGATTTTTAATATCAATTACATCAATTTTATGTGTATTGATGTTTTTATAATCAATTTTATGTGTATTCATGTTTTTATAATCACCTTTATGTTTTACAGAAAATATGCGGTAATTTTTACAGAATATTTTCTGTAAATTGCACAGACAAATCGATTATAAAGGCTTTCTCTATATATGATCCTTTAAGCTATTATACCGATCACAGAAAGTAAACAAAATATTGAAGTATGCGCTCAAGAATCATATGAAAAGCAGAATACTCTAACATTTACGATTACTGTGACAAAGTTTTGAAAATTTCAATTGGCAACAGGAACTTTTTATTGGAATGTGACCTCCGTAGCAAAAAAAACTATAAATAGCCAGGAACTGGTAACGCGAAATCCGAAGAAAATTCAATAAATAAAGGCAAAGAAGCAACAGAAAGTAAAAGCATTTTATTGAGTTTCACAAATGTTCTACTTGACTTCCTTCACACACAATGACACTTCGCATGCGGCAGACGGTATATATCATTGAAGCATGTACCATGGCAAGAGGAATCTGATGTCATCTTTCAAATCAGATATAGTTTTATTAGAAGCTTTGGATTTCATGCAAAAATAAATAAAGGTGCTTGTCATACCTTCATCGTCACTGTTGTACTAAAAGTAATTTATTTCTTCATGTAAAGGAAGTGCAACCACATCATGGTGATTATCCTCCGCGCGTATGTGTCTACGCATTCTTTCGAATTAAAGTTACCAGTCAACGAGAAATGCGCCTCGTCCGTCCACAGAATGCGTGAAGGCCAGCTGTTATCATCGTCACTCCGGAGGACAGATTCGTTCGCGTGATCTAGACTTAGTTGATTATCACCCGCTTGCAACATTTGGGCACGGTGGAATCGTTACGGGAGCATGTGGGTACAAAGCGCAGAATCTTGCAAACTTGACGGATCATAGAATTTGGCAAATGCAGAACGCACGAAACGCCGCATGCACTTGCAAGACGAACTTCGCTTATGGTCTCATGGACTTCTGCAACTGTCTCGGCAGGAGTGGAATCTACTCAGGCCGGGAGCGATCGCATTTGCAACCAGTTTCTTTAAATTTTTGTATCAAGTCCGTATATCTGTTGCAAAGTGCAAGAAAAAAAAAAAAAGAACGCTGCACGCATTTCATAGTTCTTTTTTCTCTCCACATAGTGTGATCACGTCAGTTATGACAGTGTCTTATACTGAACTAAAAAGTCTGCATATTTTGATCTCTTCTAGTTTCGAGGGAGTTTTAGTAGACACAGGTGAGCGTTGCAGTTGTTTTTCTCTTTCTAGCGCAGACAATTTTCGTATTACAGGAACCGTTCCAACGCTATTTATGTTTTTGCTATGGAGATCATTCCAGTAAAAAAAGTATTCTTCGCCATTTAAAATGTTCGAGATTTTGCCACAGTAACCATAACTGTTAATATGTAACTGTGTCCTTTTTTTTCATATTCTTGAGCGCTTACTTCAAAAATACGTTAAACCAAAATTTTGTTCACTTTTCTATGAATGGTATGATAGCTAGCTGCTCACATATCTGGGCCCTCTAGAATATATCGTGAAATTGCTTTGTTTTAATCATCTTGTATGTATTCGTAGGGCCTGTTGGCCGAGTGACTAGCCCTCGGCGCCATAGATCTCAAATGCAATTTCTTGGGGTCATCAAAGAGTTAAAGCTTGGGCGTCAAGGGACGTTGCCTGACGCTTGACGAATGAAAGAGTTGGGTGGAAATTCAATACCCCATAGGCTTGCCTTTCGGAGGTTTTGGGTAGCAAGTGTGAAGTTGAAGGGGTGGTGTATCATATGAAACGTGTTCTTGGATACCTTATTTAAGAATTCTTAATTCACATAAAAGAAATTGAGGCTGGTTAGAGTTTTCGTTTTTAGCACAACCAGAGATCCAAGTTAATATTGTGTCTGCACACCCCAGCTCAGCTCCTAAACTGACCATCTCTGAAAGGTATCCCCGAAGTGGATGTCTGTGACAAATGATTATCATTGCGAGAACGATGGAAGTTGGTACAACAATTGTATATCATTTTGTAAAAGTAGTCGTTTGACAACTTAACACGTAATAATGATGACAATGAGAAGTGAATGGTGACTGCTGCATTCGTCACCTTTCACTTCTAATTCTGAGTTCATCACCATTTATCTCACCAAGGAATACCATACGTCACATTTGCAGTGAAAGATTATTTGTGTTATGAAGGACCTGATGGAATGATTCCCATTCTAAAATTAAGAACACTAACATCCAAACATTAATATTTCAATTCTATCAGATCATATTTAAGTTTTCATTCTGGAAATGTTCAATGTGTTTAATCAAATGATTATGCTGAAAGTTTAACATATTGAATTTTTGTGATTTTACTTCTTTATAAATCATTACAGCTAATTATGCTAGTTTGTTTCTATACTTATTAAATGGGGTTACTATGCTAAATAAAATTGTATATTTCTGTAATTTAAACTTGATTAATTGGCATAAATCATCAGCATGTTGTGACTGACATAAACAATTTAGTTAGGAAACAACAGAGGCCTTGCTTTAGATTATTTGTATCTATATATAGAATACTTCTGTATGTGTGTTTGTCGCTGAACATCTCATAAACGGCTGGGCTGATTTTGATGAATTTTTGTGTGTGTTTGAGTGGATCTCTCGATGGTTTAGATTCACAGTTAGATTTTTAGGTGGCGCTTTAATGGCACTCATTCGATCGCAGCGATTGGTCAAAAAATTATGGGCAATGCTTTTGAGTGTCCTACTATTTTGTACGGCAAGTTTCAGGATGAAGTTATTCTCCTGTCACAGATCCCAATGATTTGATTAAACTCGTTCATTCCATTCGAACACCTGCAATTTCAATTCAACTGACATTCAAAAGAATATTAATAAGTCACAAGGACAGACAATATCCCGTTTTTGTGGGTAGGATTTGTGGGTAAGGTGTCCATTGGTGGGATTTAGAAACTCCGCGCTTCACACAAGGAAAATTATATGTTGCATGTTCTCACGTTGGCAAACCATCAAGTTTGTTCATTTATACACGTCAGGGATTGACGAAAACATTGTTCATCAATCATTGTTCATTGTTCATTGTTAAGATAAAAACAAAACACGGCGAATGTTTTTATGCTATCCCTTTGTTGTAAATCGCCACCAGATGGTGCTGCGGTATATCAACTACTATATCGTTCAACCAACCGCTATGAAAATTGGTAATATGTAGAGTATGGAAAATAGGTTTGTGATATCCACTTTATTGTTGCTTACCACCATATGGTGCTGCAGTATTTCATCTTATAGACGGTTCGAACGATATCCATGAAAATTAGTATGCACATATATTGAAACATGGAGATTATATTCGAGATATGTAACTTTCTACAATGCATTTTTGGCAGGACAAAGTATGCCGGGTTCTGCAAGAACGATTTTGATGAAATTTTTTGTGTGTGACTAATTGGGTTCCTGGATAGTTTAGATTTACAAATAGACCCTGTAGGTGGCGCTGCGATATACTGCTGTGTACTCTAGTATATACATATATATATATATATATATATATATATATATGTGTGTGTGTGTGTGTGTGTGTGTAATTGACTTTAATTAAACATTACTATGCTGAATTTAGAAATGGATCAGTAAATGTGCAAAATTGTTGAATTTACATGGAGTTTGTGGGGTCTCAAACATTTTAATTTAAATGATCATCTTGGGGAAAGTATAATATGTTTTATCCAAAAAAAAAACTTTTGTCTTATGATATTTAATTTAATAATTATGATTTTATATGTTGCCATGAATACTCCGTTCTGATTCGAAAAATATTTATTTGAGAAACAGATTTTTATTTTATATATACTGAGCAATGGTTTTTAGAGTATTTTATTTTATTTAATAGAATAATGCTCAATAAACAACTAAGTAGTGAAATCCATATAGAAATAGTTTTAATTTTTAACCGAATCTAAATTTTTTTTTTTTACATTACTTTGTAAAAATCAAAATTTTATAGTAAAATTCAAAAAATCAAAACCTTTATTTAAGATATTCTTCTCAGTTTTAAAATACCATTTTTTTTAAATTCTAACTTACGATTCAGAAAACAAAGCAGTTATAAATGTATTGGGAATGTATGTATTTCATCTTATTAATGTCATAATCTATTTCATTTTATTGTATCACTGAGATTCTAAAAATTTAGATATGCGTTTTCATATGTACTTTTCTTGGAATAACAGTTATTACACTTCGTGAACATATTGGTTCCAATTTTTAAAACTTCATTTCATTTTCAAACAATCAATGAAATTATTCCCATCAATGAAATTATAACAAATACAAAATATTGATTCATTATTTATTGATTACATTTCATATTGATATTGTCTAATGTTATTTGTGCAAAAGCAAATAAAATATGAAGCAAATAAAAAAATGCATAATAATATAAAATATAAAAAATAATGAGTAATTAATTAAAAAATTAATGAATTTCATTAGATAATGCCATCAAATACAGCCGTTGCAATTTAAATTGTTTCACTTTCATTTCAAAAATGTTACTGATAAAAAACAGTGCTTTTGAAGGTATAAAGTTCATACTAAATTTAAGAAAAAGTCCTTCAGCTGCACATTTACATCAACCTACAGCATATGCTATGTCTTCTACTTGTCCGTCTTCTACTTCCGTCTTCTGCTCCAACTCCAAAACATGCTCCAGCTCCAAAACCTGTTCCACCACCTCCTCATCCACCTCCAATACCTGCTCCACTTCAATACCTGCTCCCGCCACCTGCTCCTGCTCCCCTCCACCACCTCGTCCAAATCCACCTCCTGCTCCTCCTCCAGCACCTACTCCAGCTCAACTCCACCACCTGCTCCACCTCCAATACCTCGTCCATATCCACCACCTGCTCCAACTCCACCACCCCTCCACCTCCAATACCTCGTCCATATCCACCACCTGCTCCAGCTCCATCTCCAATGCCTGCTCCACCACCTCCCACTCCACCACCTGCTCCACCTCCAATACCTGCCCCAAATCCACCCCCTACTCCACCTCCATACCTGCGCCACCACCTGCTCCTGCTCCACCACCTGATCCACCTCCAACTCCACCACCTGCTCCACCTCCAACACCTAATCCAGCTCCAATACCTGCTCCACCTCCAATACCTGCTCCACCTCCAACTCCACCACCTGCTCCACCTCCAATACTTGCGCCACCACCTGCTCCTGCTCCAATACCTGATCCACCTCCAACTCCACCACCTGCTCCACCTCCAATACCTCGTCCATATCCACCACCTACTCCAACTCCACCCCCTGCTCCTCCAATACCTGCGCCACCACCTGCTCCAGCTACAACACCTGATCCAACTCCATCACTTTGCTCCACCTCCAATATAGCCTCACATCCCATATCCAATACCTATTCCACCTCAATGCCTGCTCCACCTCCAATACCTGCTCCAGCTCCCCACCTACTCCACCTCCAATACCTGGCCACCACTGATCCAGCTCCATCCTGCACTCCACCTCCAATGCCTCGTCCATCATCCAATGCCTATTCTCACAGTACCTGTCCCAGCTCCACCTATCACCTCCAATGTATATGCAGCACTGTCACCTGTCAAACACCTGATCCAACTCCACCACCTGCTTCCACCTCCAATACCTCGTCCATATCCAATACCCTATTCGCGCTCAATACCTGCTCCAGCTCCCCCACCTACTCCACCTCCAATGCCTCGTCCATATCCAATGCCTATTCACACCTCCAATGCCTGCTCCAACTCCCCCCTACTCCACCTCCAATACCTATCCCAGCTCCCCACCTAATCCACCTCCAATACCTGCGCCACCACCTGCTCCTGCTCCAACACCCTGATCCAACTCCACCACCTGCTCCTCCTCCAATACCTGCTCAACTGCCCCCTACTCCACCCTCCAATACCTGCTCCACACCTGATCACCTTCAGCTCCACCAGCTGCCCCACCTCCAGTGCCTCGTCCATATACACCACCTGTCCAACTCCACCACCTACGCCACCTCCAATACCTGCTCCAACTCCACCCCCTACTCCACCTAAAATACCTGCGCCACCTCCTCCTGCTCCAACACCTGCTCCACCTCCAATACCTCGTCCATATCCACCACCTGCCAACTCCACCACCTACGCCACCTCCAATATCTGCTCCAACTCCACCCCCTGCTCCACCTCCAATACCTGCGCCACCACCTGCTCCAACTCCACCACCCTACTCCACCTCCAATACCTGCTCCACCACCTGTCTCAGCTCCACCACCCTCCCTCAATGCCTGCTCCACCACTCCACCACCCTCTCCTCCACCACCTACTCCACCTCCAACTCCTCGTCCATATCCACCACCTGCTCCCAAATCCTCCACCTACTCCACCTCCAATACCTGCTCCACCACCTGCTCCACCTCCAATACCTGCCCCAAATCCACCCTACTCCACCTCAATACCTGCTCCAACTCCCCACCTCTCCACCTCAATACCTGCTCCAACTCCCCCACCTCTCCACCTCCAATGCCTGCCACCACCTGCTCCTGCTCCAACACCTGATCCAACTCCATCACCTGCTCCACCTCCAATGCCTCGTCCATACCTCCAATGCCTGCTCCATATCATGCCTTCCACCCCCACCTACTCCACCTCCAATGCCTGCGCCACCTCCAGATCAGCTCACCACCAGCTCCTCAGTATAGATCTGTAATCAATGCCTGTTCACCCACCTGCTCCAACTCCCCCACCTACTCCACCTCCAATACCTGCGCCACCACCTGCTCCTGCTCCAACACCTGATCCAACTCCACCACCTGCTCCACCTCCAATACCTCGTCCATATCCAATACCTATTCCGCCTCCAATACCTGCTCAACTCCCCACCCTGCTCATCTTCTCAATGCCTAGTCCATATCCAATACCTATTCCACCTCCAATACCTGTCCAGCTCACACCTACTCCACCTCCAATGCCTGCTCCAACTCCCCCTCTCCACCTCCAATACCTGCGCCACCACCTGCTCATAATAACCAGCACACAGTCCAACTCCACCACCTGCTCCTCCTCCAATACCTGCTCCAACTGCACCCCCTACTCCACCTCCAATACCTGCTCCACCACCTGATCCACCTCCAACTCCACCAACTGCCCCACCTCCAATACCTCGTCCATATACACCACCTGCTCCAACTGCCACCTACGCCACCTCGGTGCCTGCTCCAGCTGCGCCCACTGCTCCACCTGAGATGCCTTGCGCCACCT
Organism: Caerostris extrusa; assembly: GCA_021605095.1. Classification (NCBI taxonomy): domain Eukaryota; kingdom Metazoa; phylum Arthropoda; class Arachnida; order Araneae; family Araneidae; genus Caerostris; species Caerostris extrusa. Next base: position 69,948 of record BPLR01012664.1, read on the forward strand.
CCTCCTCCTGCTCCAAACGCCTGCTCTCACCTCCAGTACCTCGTCATATCCACCACCTGCGCCAGCTCCACCGCCTGCGCCACCTCGGTATCTGTAGCAGCTCCGCCTGTCGCACCTCGAGTGCCTGCAGCGCACGTCACCTGCTCCAACGCCGCCTACTCCACCACCTGCTCCAGACTCCACCACCTACTCCACCTCCAGTATGCCTGCCACCACCTGCTTCCTGCTCCACCACCTGCTACCTCCAGCTCCATCGTCCATATCCACCACCTGCTCCAGATCACTCCTACCTACTCCACCTCCAATGCCTTATCACCGCCTGTGCACCTCGATGCACTGTCCACCACCTGCTCCAGCTCCAACTCCACCTGCTCCTCGGCTCATAAAATTCAGCATCACCACCTGTCACCTCCGTTGTCCACATCCATTTACACGCTCCATCTCAATGCCTCGATCCATATCCACTTACCTGCTCCAGCAACTCCACCACCTACTCCACCACCTGATCCACCACCTGCTCCACCTCCAATACCTCGTCCGGATCACTTACCCGGCTCCAGCACCTGTCCTCCAGCACCTGCTCCTCCAACTCTGCCGCTCCACCGCATATCCTGCTTTGACACCTGATCCGTCAATCACCACCATATCACCTCCAGTGCATAATATTTTATATCATCAGTATGTACCGCCATCCATCTGCCTGTACATCGATGCTTGTCACACATGTGTCTATCGCCACCTGTCATATCAACTCCTCGTCCATGTACCACCATATCAGATCCATCACCTTCGCATCACCTGTCACCACCATATCCTCGGTACATGTCACCACCCAGCAATGACCGCACCTGTCGCATCGATAAACCTGGGTCCGTGTTGTATCCGCAGCTCCAGCGCATATCACCTCCGGCGACACCTCGGCTCAGTATATCCACCACCTGATCCACCTCAGCTCCATCATGTCCACCTCAGTATGTCAGATCACTTTCATCCGCATCGATGCCTTATGTGCCTCATATCATAATCGGCACCATATCACGCGTGATGCATGGGTCAGCGTCACCACCTGCTCCGGCTCGCGCGCCTGTCACATCGATACCATCTCCAACTCCACCCCCCTCCTCCACCTCCAATACCTGTACCACCCACACTCCTGCCCAACACCTGATCCGTCAGCTCCACCACCTGCTCCACCTCGACGCATCGACCACTTTACGAGTATATCGATACCTATCACGCATCAGTGCATGGCTGCCACTTATATCGCCTTCAGCACCTGATCCACCTCCAATACCTGCCACCACCTCTTTCTCCAACACCTACTCCTCAATGCCTGCTCCCCTGTCACCTCCAATACCTGTCACCACCTGTCCAGCTCCAAATCCACCACCTGATCCTCCGATCCATCCACTGAGTCCACCTCAATGCACCTCGTCCATATCTGCACCGATAAATCACTGCCTGTCACCTCATTTTTATACTTCACCATGTGTGTCATATCCCGGCACACATAGATCATAATACCATATCGGCTCCACCGCCTGCTACACCTCCAATACCCATGTCACCACACTTGTCATATCGGCACACTGATCCTCCAGTGACGCATATCAACTCCACCTCCAATGCCTGTCTCCACCACACCTCCATCGGCTCCAGATCACCACCTGGTCCTCCAAATCCATCACCTGATCCACCTCCAGATACCATAGTCACACATCACCACCGGGCTCAAACCACCTATCACCTCGATGCCCTTAGCCAGATCCACCTGCCGCCTCCAGCACCTGACTCCTCCAGTACCTGAGCCACCACCTGCTCCTGCTCCAACACCTGATCCACCTCCAGCCCACCACTGCACCACCTCCAACTCCACCACCTGCACCACCTTCGATGCGTCGATCACCGGCTGTCATATCGGTATAGCACGCATATCATGTCGGCAGCATATGCATCGATACACATCGTCCGTATCACTTGCGCATGACCGATACCTGTCATATCGATGCCCCCTTAATAAATCTTTATCTCATCGATGTACCATATATCATGCTCCAGCACCTGATCCGTCCAGCTCCACCACCTGCTCACTGCTCCAGCACTGTCGGCTCACCCCCTACTCCACCTCCAATACCTGCATACCACCTGCTCCTGCTCCAACACCCTGATCCACGTCCAACTCCACCACTGCTGCTGCTTCAGCACCTGATCCCTCCAGCTCCACCACCTACTCCACCTCCAATGCCATATCCCAACTCCACCCCCTACTCCACCTCCAGTACCTACGCCACCACCTGCTCCTGTCGACACCTGATCCGTCAACTCCACCGCACTAATCCTGTCGGCGGACCACCTTAGCTCACCACCTGCTCCACCCCTCCAATACCTGCGCCACACCACCTCCTTTATATCCCGACACCTGCTCACCTCAATACCAGGCTCCACCACCTGCTCCCGGCTCTGGCCAGCACCTGCTCCACCACCACTGCTCCTGCTCCAACACCTGATCCACCACCTCCTCAGGCTCGATCCACCACCCTGATCCACCTCCAAATCCATCCACCTGATCCTCCAATGCCTCGTCATATCACTACCAGCTCCAACTCACTACCCTGCACTCACCTCCAATACCTGCTCCAACTCACCCCCTCTCCGCCTCCGTTACCTGCTTCCCCACCTGTCAGCCTCGACACCTCGTCCGTATCCACCCGGCTGTCCGACTCCCCCACCTACTCCACCTCCGGTATGTCGACTCACCCTATCGCATCAGCACATATCACCTCCAGTGCCTTGAAAAACACCATAGTAATCGACGACCTGATCCACTTATCCAGCTCCACCACTGCACTCCACCTCCAATACCTCGTCCATGTCCACCACCACCACCTTCCAGCTCCACCACCTACTCCACCTCCAATGCATATCGGCTTACTTGCCCCCTGCCCCGCATCAATGCCATGCGCCACCACCTCCTCCTGCTCCAGGACCTGCACTCCACCTCCAGTACCTGTCACACCTCCAGCCACCTGTCACCACCTGCTCCTGCTCACCACCTGATCCACCTCCAGCTCCACCACCTGCTCCTGCATCCAGCACCTGCTCCACCTCCAGTACATAAGTCCATGTCTACCACCTTATCCCGGCTCTTATATCGTACCCATGTCGGCTCCAGTACCTGCCGCCACGTATCTCCAGCCGGCATACACCAGACCAGATCCAGCTCCACACCTGTCATATCAACCTGATCCACCTCCAGCTCCACCACCTGCCACCTCCGATACCTGCTCCACACTCAGTACTGCACCACCGCCTCCTCCTTATCCAGCACCTCTCACCTCCAAGTATGTCAGCTCTCAGTACCATAGCTACTGTCATATCGGCTTTACAGACCGTCCAGCTCCACCACCTGCTCCTGCTCCAGCACCTGATCCACACTCCAGCTCCACCACCTGCACCACCTCAGCCTGCTCCACCTCCAGTACATGTCACGATCACGCCTGTCACATCGATGCCTTATTTGCCTTGTCATGAATGACGCATCAGTGCAATCATGACTGCTCCAGAGCTCCCCACCTGCTCCACCTCCAATGCCATATCGCTCCACCCTATCACACTCCAACACCTGCTCACCTCCAATACCACGCCAGCCTGCTCCATATCTGGAGCACTCTGATCACCTCCCATCCACCACCTGCTCCTGTCAGCACCTACTCCACCTCCAAATACACATAGTCATATCCACCACCTGCTCAGCTCACCTCCAATGCACCTGTCAGCTCAGTACCTGCCACCACCCCTTAGTCATAATATCAGCACTGGTCCAAGATCGGCTCACCGCCTGTCATGCTCCAGCACTGATCCTCCAGCTCCACCACCTGCACCACCTCCAATACCTGAAGCTCCACCTCCAATACCTGCGCCACCACCTCCTCCTGCTCCAACACCTACTCCACCTCCAATACCTGCCCAACTCCAATACCTGCGCCACCACCTGCTCCTGCTCCAACACCTGATCCACGCCCCAACTCCACCACCTGCTCCTGCTCCAACACCTGATCCACCTCCAACTCCACCACCTGCACCACCTCCAACACCTGCTCCACCACCTGCTCCTGCTCCACCTCCAATACCTGCTCCAACTCCACCCCCTGCTCCACCTCCAATACCTGCGCCACCACCTCCCTCCTGCTCCAACACCCTCCACTCCACTGCTCCACCACCTGCTCCTGCTCCAACACCTGATCCACGTCCAAACTCCACCACCTGCTCACCTCCAATAGCACCTGATCCACCTCCAACTCCACCTCCTCCAATACCTGCACCACCTCCAATACCCAAATCCACCACCTGATCCACCTCCAATACCTGCTCCAACTCCACCCCCCTCCAATACCGTCCATATCCACCACCTGCTCCAACTCCACCACCTGCCCCCCTCCACCACCTACTCCACTCCAATACCTGCTCCAACTCCACCACCTGATCCACCTCCAACTCCACCTGCACCACCTCCAAATCCAACACCTACTCCAACACCTCCAATACCTGCTCACCACCTGCTCCTGCTCCACCTCCAATACCTGCGCCACCACTCCACCCACCTACTCCACCTCCAATACCTCGTCCATATCCACCCCTGCTCCAACTCCACACCACCTGCTCCACCACCACCACCTGCTCCAACACCTACTCCACCTCCAATACCTGCTCCAACTCCACCCCCTGCTCCACCTCCAATACCTGCGCCACCACCTCCTCCTGCTCCAACACCTACTCTCCACCTCCAACTCCACCACCTGCTCCTGCTCCACCTCCAATACCTGCTCCAACCACCCCCTACTCCACCTCCAATACCTGTTCCAACTCCACCCCCTACTCCACCACCAATACCTGCTCCACCACCTCCCTCCCTGCTCCAACACCTGCTCCACCTCCAATACCTGCTCAACTCCACCCCTACTCCACCAATACCTGCGCCACCACCTCCCCCTGCTCCCACCACCAACCCCCTGCTTCACCTTGCGCCACCACCTCCTCCTGCTCCAACACCTACTCCCACCTCCAATACCTGCTCCACCACCTGCTCCTGCTCCACCTCCAATACCTGCTCCAATTCCTCCCCCTACTCCACCTCCAATACCTGCTCCACCACCTCCTCCAGCTCCAAATCCACCACCTGATCCACCTCCAACTCCACCACCTGTCCACCTCCAACTCCACCACCTGATCCACCTCAATACCTCGTCCATATCCACCACCCGCTCCAACTCCACTACCTACTCCACCTCCCAACACCTGCGCCACCACCTGCTCCTGCTCCAACACCTACTCCACCTCCAATACCTCGTCCATATCCACTACCTGCTCCAGCTCCACCCCCTACTCCACCTCCAATACCTGCTCCACCACCCTCCCTCTCCACCTCCAACACCTACTCCACCTCCAATACCTGCTCCAACTCCACCCCCTACTCCACCACCAATACCTGCTCCAACCACCCCCTGCTCCACCTCCAATACCTGCTCCACCACCTCCAGCTCCAAATCCACCACCTAGTCCAACTCCACCCCTACTCCACCTCCAATACCTGCGCCACCACCTCCTCCTGCTCCACCACCACCTACTCCACCTCCAATACCTGCTCCAACTCCACCCCCTGCTCCACCTCCAATACCTGCGACACTGCCTCCTCCAGCTCCACCTCCACCACCTGCCCAACTCCACCACCTGCTACACCTCCAATACCTTGCCACCACCACCTCCCTGCTCCACCACCTCCCTCCAGCTCCAAATCCTCCACCACCTGATCCACCTCCAACACCTACTCCACCACCTGCTCCACCACCAATACCTGCTGCACCACCTCCTCCAGCTCCAAATCCTCCACCTGATCCACCTCCAACTCCTGCTCCAACACCTACTCCACCTCCAACACCTGCTTCACCTCCAACACCTACTCCGCCTCCACCACCTCCTCCAGCTCCAAATCCCCACCTGATCCACCCTCCAACATCTCGTCCATATGCTCCACCACCTCCAGCTCCACCTCCTGATCCACCTCCACCACCTCGTCCAGCTCCCAAATCCACCACCTGATCCACCTCCACCACCTGATCCTCCACCTCCTCCAGCTCCAAATCCACTTCCTGATCCACCTCCAACTCCACCACCTGCTCCAGCTCCAGAACCTGTTCCAGATCCAGCACCTGCTAGAGCTGCGACGGGTCCTATATTTCTTTGGAATCCTGAAATTAAATCTTTCAGAATTTCTCGTATAATTTTCCTTAAGTCTATAATTACTTCAAGTTTGGTTTGGTTTGTCGATCTACGGTCATCTTGCGCACACTTTAACGTGGATTCGAACCACTCACAAACATCCATACCACCGCCTGGATTCGAAACTGAAACTTGGGATACCAAAGGCCAGAGCGCAAGCCAGCTTGGCCACCAGGCTGCTATATTTACTTCAAGAGCAGTACTGAATTTTTTGCGATATTGCTATCTTGCAATTATAAATAACTCGAGCTACGTATACATTTTTACAATCAGAATACACCACATTTTAACACCTTAATTGAAAATTATTGCTTTTTGACAAAAATAGTTAATTGGAGTTTTCGAAGAGATTAATAAATGTTTTTAATAATAACTTTAATTCTTATCTTTGTTACGTCAAACGCATTTTCGCATTTCGCATTTTCATATTCGTTAAAAAATTTATTATCGATTTAAATCAATAATCATCTTAATGAAATTTACATACTATTTGATTTTCACATTCAGTTACACAAAATGTCTTAAAATGGATAATAATAGACAAAGCACTTATCGGTTAATAAAATTCTCATTAAAAAAAATTGTTGGAAAGAAATACAAGCATTTGGTTGCAGGGTGTAAATCATAACGAATCGAATAAATTTTAACAACTAATTAATTCATTTTTATTCGATTCCATACATGCATATTAACAATTGATCCAATGGTAACAGACACAGTTACTGCGAGCTACAGTTCTCTCAATGTCAAATTAAAGCACACATTGCAATGCGTTCCGTCTTTTTACATCAGACATAATCGATGTTTTTAAACCAATAAATTATTAGGAAACTAACTAATTTCCCACTTCAAAAATATGTTTCTTTTTTATTTTAAATGGTTTTTCAGGGACATAACAAGTACTCCTATAAATAAGGAGTACTGTTATGTCCCGGAAAACCATTTAAAATAAAAATATTTATACGCTTTTTTTGCATTTACTTTATTTACTACTGTGCCCAAAAAAAAAAAAAAAGGCCAATCATTTCTTTTTTCAAAAACTCTTTATTTTATTCTTCAAAATTTATTTCATCGCAATCCTCTCAGACACAATGTACTTATGCCAATTTTTTTTAAATCCTCAATGCCTGCTAAAAAGTCATCAGCAGGGATGGCCTTCAAAGCGCGCGGCGATTCACGTTGAATCTCTTCAATCGACTCAAAACGGTGTCCCCAGTGAGGGTATTTGAGTTCAGGGAATAGCCAGAAGTCGCACGGTGTGAATACGGTGGTTTTGGAACAATGTAGGTTTCAATTTTGGCGAAAAAGTCTCGAAGAATCAATGGAATGTGAGCTGGCCCATTCAGTGTTTTCGGTACCAATCCAGATTTGACGCGTTTGAAGCTCAAAATGGAATTGACCGATCCTTTTAAAAATTTCAACATCATCAGCATGGTCTCTAATTGTAAATCGACTATTTGCAAGCACCAAATCTTTAATTTTTGGACATGAGCTTCGTCGGTTGAGGTGGATGGTCGGGCAGGGGGCTCTTCGTTCTTTGAACTGTTTATAACACTTCTAAACATTTCTTTCCGATAGAGGAATGCTCCCCGAATGCCTTCTGCAACATCCTATACGTTTAAGCAAACAAAATTTAATGCAAGTTCTTTGCTCAATTAATTCAGACATTTCAAAAATCGCCGGAATCCGTTTTAGCGTCTCACATAGCCAAGCGTAACTCAAACACTAATGCATATTTTGTCGTCAAATTTCACGCAAATGTCAAAGACAGTGCCAGCAAAGTAAAATAGTAAAAAAATGAAATTCTATATGTCCCGAGAATTTTAAATTAAAAATTGGTCTTACTTTTGGACACAGTAGTATGCTATTCTGTCGGCCGTTTTTTCCCTTAATGTTTCAATTTGTTAGCCAGCATTGTATTATGAATGAAAATGAATTAATACAGTAATTTTAATATATGAAATAATGAGTTATTCATTATTTGGCAGGTGAATAAGAGAAATAATCCACCTAATACCCGAAGCATTCAAAATTACCATTCAAAATTACCTTAGGAATCTCCATTCCATAGGGCAGTGCCTGAAAATAGTCTTTGATCTTATTGAACACTGCTCCAAGAGAGAAAAAGGAACCAATTATAGATCAAAATAATAAATTCCCTTTCATTCCACCATCACATCACTGCATACACTGATGTTGATACCGACTCATCGTTTTGTAACGGAGGTACAGGGCTGTTTTTGCTGTTCCCTGATGGGCAAAGAATTGAAATTGCTGTTGGTGGTGTAAAAACTGCATCAAATTTCACAGGATAACTGCTGGCAGTTCAAAAAGCACTTGAGGCCTATCCGAGTCTACCTCCATCACAACAAATTAATGCAATTGCTATCTTCACTGACTCAAAATCTGCCTTACAGGCTCTTAATAAAGGTTTCTCAAGTATGACCTTGAACATTGTATATCTTTTAGAACAATGCAACTGTTGTGGATTTGGAATTCAATGCAATTGCATATTCTTCTTTGGCAAAGAACGCCAGAAGTCTGGAGCAGGCTGCCATTCCTGCCTCCCTTGCAGACCAAATGCCTTGGCAAAAATCTAAACTTATAATACCTTCTAAGATTAAAACTAAATACCAAATTACAGAACTAAATGTCAACATAAAAATGGCTACTACTCTTACAAGATTAAGGATGAGCCACCACAAAAATATGAAACTTTCTGCTGATGGCGTTGAAAAGTACCACAAAATGAGGCAATTATCCTGTTGTTGAGTTTACTGCTCATCATGTCTTTGATTGCCCAGCTATTTGCAGCCGCTGACTGGACTATCACACGGAAGAGGATTTATACTCCGAGCTGGCAATCAACATAGCCAATATTATTCCGGGTGCGTCACGATATTTGATTCCCTTGTACTTTACAAGGCACACGACAACAACAATAACTTATTATCCTGAAATTGCACCAGTTTAATAAAAATCAATTTAAAAAATTATGCTACAAATTTAAATCTGTAAGTTACACAAAAATCAATAAAGAAGAAACGGAATAACATATTTAAAAATATAAGATTTATCAACAACATTAAGGACATTAAGGTTGTCAAGATCCTTCTTCTAAAGAGTAAAATCTTTTTCAAACTGTAAACGTAGGGCGATTTTTCAATAAAATGATAATAATTCTACAAAAATTTTCTTATTTGACATGAAATTATACATTATAATAAAACTGATATGTCGCTGCCTATTTGGTCTTAGAAGTCAATTAAGATCCCCACCTGATTAAAAAAGAACTAAAATTTTACTATACAAAACTCTATAGGGACAACTCATCTCTGTGCATAGTGATGTGGCGTGGTGTAGTGTAATAATAGTAGTAGTGGTGGTGGTTCGTATGTGGTATAGTGGTGGTGGTGGTTCGTAGTGGTGTGGTGGTGGTGGTGTGGTGTTGTAGTAGTAGTAGTAGTAGTAGTAGTAGACACGCTTGACACGCCAAGCATCGACCTGTACTCACATTATCCATCTACATTTAATGTTTTTGGCTTTTGGATTTGTCTGGAGTTCCTCTACCTTTTGCAAAAAGTTTTCTCGAATAAAAGTAGCTTGATTTTTTTTCCACTTCTTACAAATGCAATGAATTTAATTAACATCTAAAATAAACTTCATAGTGAAATTTTCATAAAAATGATATAATATTTTATTTAATGCAAAATTCTATAACATGATTTCCTGATTATGTGCTTTAAGATAAATTTAATAGAAATAATTTTACACAGATTTCTTAACTTTCAAAAAAATTATATTGAATTAAATGTTATACTCGAAAATATCTATTTGATTATGATAATATACACAAAATTGACATTTGAAATTTTATAATAGAAAATTGATTAAACAGGTGTATTTGTTTTTATCTTTTAATAATCTTTGGTGTTGCCACCTTATTTTCTGCAAACTTTTTAGTTTGTTAATAAGTTAGCTCGAAATATCTTGTTGAGTAACTTCATAATTTGCTATGTTCTTTAGAAATTACACCTGCATTTACTCGTAGAGGCATAATATTGTTTAAATCATTTTTATTATACAATATGCTTTTCATAATTGAATGAATTTCTCTGAAATTTGGTAGGTAAACTACAATTAAAGGGGTAATGATTTAATAAAAGTAATAGGAAACGTTTTAGCCATACTAAAAGAATTTCTGCGAACCTAGAATTTTGTTGAACCTACATAACAGACAAGAAGCATATTTAAATTTTGAATTATGAATGCACAAAACAAAAATTAATTCATACATATAAAACATACATGTTTTTAAAGTACTGAAATTAGCATTAATTAAAAATGAAAAATAAAAGAATTCCATCGAATTTGCTTATGAAGGAAGAATTATTTTGTTATCTTTTATAGATTTTCGGATATTTCAAATTCTTTTTAAAAGCACCCTCATTTAATAATAGCATTTCTATTTCTTGTTAAATCATGAACTATAATTTCTATTTAACATTTTTCGTTAGTACTGATCATTAAATGAGATTTTTAATAGAAACCTACAATAAAATTCTCTTGTTGATATGCCACTCTTGGACAATGGACAATGTCGACATATCATTCTTGGATATACCAATGCTCTTGTCGACACCTCGATTAAATAAGTAAATTTATTTGAAAAATTAAATGACAGAGACACTAACATAATTTGAAATTAACAAATGAGCGCTCTTGTAAAAGATATAAACACTCAAAATTATCAGAACTGAATCTGAAAAATCATGTATATAAGGAATAAAATCCTGTATATAAGGAATAAAATCATGCATATAAGGAAATAAAAAGCAGATGCAAAGAACCTCTTACATTTTAATGAATAATTGTGTTATTATTTTCTTAATCAATAGGCTAACGTTTTTTTAAATATTGCAATCATTTTATGTGATACGATTCAATGCATATGATTTGGGACATGACATGGATTGGTTTAGTTTGTCTCTCTACGGTCATTTTGTGCACACTTTTGGCTAATAAACCAGGACCTACAGTTTAATGTGGATTCCGAACCACTCACAAACATCCATACCACCGCCGGAATTCAAACCTGAAAAGCCTGTGGTACCAACAGCCAGAGCGGGGCTAGCCAATTGGCCATCAGGCCTTTGGGATTATTGATTATAATCAAAGATCAAAACAATTAACTAAAATTTAAAAACTGGTGCAATCAATTGCTTTTATGTATATTCTCTCCTCTTTCTTTAAAGCCAAACAGGCCGATTAAGGCCTTATTCACACAATTAAAGTTCGCATATTTTAAAATTTAAATAGGCCAAGTGATGAAAGATGGTAATAGACGTAATAAACCCTTCCTTTATGATCTGTAGGTAGATTCAAATAATTTTCTGATATCAATCATTGCTGTTAATAATATAAGAATATATATGCAACTTACCAACTGCGCTTATTACAAATGAGAGAAATAAAAATACTATCGGACCCATCGTATCCAAGAAGAGGGCGTTTCGATGGACTGGATATGATGGCAATTCTACAACGATTGAAGTATTAATCGCCAACTTTTATCTTTTATAGAGGACTATCAGACAGCTCGCGAAGATTCATTTCTTGTGTAATGCGCAGCTATGTAAATGAAAGCCGCCACTCGTATATCGGCGTGGCTAGTTTAGTACCACAGAGTTCCACACAGTAATTTGAACAATGCATCGATACTTTAGGGATGATTTCCATATTATGGCATGATATGTATAAATGGCTCTTCTGAAAATATAAGTACCAATTCAAATTTTAAAAACAGGATAGAATTATGAAAGCATTAAATTTAAGGAAGTGAATGAATTGTAGAAATATAGGTGTGATTATACAAATTGTGATAAATTTAATAAGCTAAAACACTATCAACTTTAAAAAAATAAATTTCATGAACATTTTGAAATAGACTTCGCTTCTTTTAAAGCGTCCAAATAAGCTATTCCTCTCCTTTTTTGCAGATTTTTCCTTTTTCTGGTGTATTCAATTTTTTTTGCTTTCTTTTTATCATTCAGTTGTATTAAACAATTTTGAGAAAAACTGTACTGAAATATTTTGCAGATAATTAATTTTTTTTTGTTGAATAAATTCATGAATTGCTTTTTTAAATTTCAAAATATTATAACTTTATTTTGATCTCAGAGAGATCTTTTCTTTAAATAATAAGTGTTTAATTTTCCTTATTTTCTTAATCTTTTTTTCCTTTATAGTATTGCCGATATATTATTTTAAGATAGAAAATCCCAAACTTCTTAAAACCATGGGGCTGTCAGGTCCCTTTGGATTTATGGAATGAGGAAAAATACTTGAAATTTATCTTAAATTATCTTTTTTTATTTATCTTCCTGTTAAAAAAAATTAATAAAATTGAGATAAATAAAGCAATTGCATGAGTTGATTAATTCAGCAATTGATTCTATTTCTATGAACAAATTTAATTCTGCATTTCAACATGGCTACGATTTTTCAGTGTCTTAATAACCACGACTGAAACAATTTTTATTTGATTTAAATAAATTTGTAGGTTCATAGCAGATATATGTTAATCCTAGATGTTTGGGCCTTTCAATTCCCGAGATCAAATGCTTATAGTTTCCTTTTTATCTACGCAAACACAGAAATTTTGATAAAATTCTATTAAATTGAATTATGTTCCCATTCTTATGCAGTCTATGAGTTCAAAATCTACTTATTCGGATGAATTTTCGAACTGTCAATTAAATACAGCAATATTTTACTTTCTTAAAAAACAGAAAGGAATTATTAAATAAATGATATTAAATTATCAATCTTTTCAATGCTTATATTTAAAGTTAATGATAGGCATCACCAGCAAATAAACCAGGACGAGTTTGTAGCACGTGGACCTGTATTCCGGCTTTCTTGGTTTCATATGCAAGTTCAGCGTTTTTTAATGATTGGCAATTAGCTGCCCATAATTCAGATCAGTTCTTGTGAGCTCACTAATGACTAATGACTATGTGATTGTTGAAGTCCGTACTGGCTTTTGCATGTTTTTTTGCTGGGAAACATTGCTCGGGGACTCACCCATTCACATGATGTATAGAGAATAAAAAGAAAATTCTAAGTGACTGTCCATCCACTTACTAATAGACCGATGACATGACGACTTACCTACAGCATATATTTATGCAAAATGAGTCATAGTTAGCATTAAGGCTCGTGCTCACAAGGCGAGAAGATGCAAGCGAAAAAATTTGACCAATCACTAGCCTCACCGAGGTCGCCTGAAACCGGTTTGCAGTCCGCCGCTCGGAGTTGCCCAATTTTCAACTCGAAGCGGTTTTTCACTAGGCGTAATGCTATTTCTGACGTTTCGCTGTGAAGGGGGTCGAAAAATTTTGTCGCTTGCCTCTTGAATCTTCACGTCTCGCCTCGGTGGGAACGAGAGCCTTTAGACACATAAATAGAAAGTCGGCTTTTGTATCCACAAGCAAAAAGTGTAAGGGGAAAATATGCGTTCCAACATATTCAGTCCACTATTCGGATTTATTTTTTAGAATAATGCCATTCACTGTCCACACGCATGGGCTGAACGATAGGTTTGTTCCCTAAAAAGGAAAACACAGTTTTCTGAGATAAATATAATTTTTATTTTTCTATACATTCTCCTTTTTTAGTTTGATACCCCACGAATCCTATGATCTTTCAACTTTTTTTACGCCACCCAAATAATATTCTCTGTAAGCAGCCAAAATACTCATCAGTTTCCTGTTTACCGGGGTAGATTCAAGGGCAGATAATAGTCGCAGGGGACTAAAACTGAATACTGTGGTGATCGAGAAATTCGTAAGTATCGCATTTAATTCGATTTTTCCATCGTTTTCATGAATCTGTGTGATAGTGAATTGTTTTGACGAAACAGAACTTTTTCTTCGCAAAATGAGGCCTTTTTATCTTTGTGTATTTATGCAATCGGCCCAACGATGATGCATAACATTATCCTGTCATTGTTTTACCTCTTTTAAGGTCATCAATCATTATTATATCATGTACATCTAAAAATACCAGTTTCATGACTTTTCAGACCATTTATTGAGTACTCCTTTATTTAGGAAAGCTTCTACATAGGCTGAAACACATTGTTTTGCTTGCTGACTCCATTCAGGAATCCGTGTTTCATCAACTGTGATATATCAAAGAAGAAATTCAGTTTCGTTACTCTCAAACTACTCCAAACAGCTCTGACAAGCACGAATACATTCACATGTTTTTTTTTATAAATTACGAACTGATGCAGTGCCCATCATGCATACAGCTCTTTCCTAGCCAAATGTTCATACAAAATACAGTCCGCCTGTTCATTTGAAATGCGTACGGCCTCAGCAATCTCATGCACTTTCACCTTTGTGTCATCCTAGTAAATCATATCATAGATTTTTTTTATCAATCATTTTTCTGTTATTGTTATCTCATTTCACATTTAAACTCTGCCAACCAAAATTTAACTTTCGAATTTGATGGATCAGATATCCCATAATATTTATAGAGTTTTCTTTTACGATTTTGCCTTTCAAAAAAAATAGTGCTTTATCAGACATGAAACGCAATTCTTCCCATGGAAAAAAAAAAAAAAGTCAAAAGTTTTATTTCTATGGCTGTTAAAGAAATACAAGCATATAAAAATTATGTCCAATTTGACATGGTGTCTTTTCAAGGTTTGCTCTATTTGATAACAAAATTTGTTTTGGGTTTGGAGTGGGATCTCGCGACTTATCAGACAGGTTAGTCGAGTCTCTCCGCTTATGTATACTATCAATGATCCATTACTGGTCAATACCTTGTCTCAAACAGTGAGATTGACTGTTTCCCATATTGGAGAACCACATACTACTACTTAATAGAGAGTTCTTACTGGATGTCTGTTTGCCATATCCTTCATAGACAATTTTTAATCTATAATATATAATTGATTGTAATATTTTGGTTAATAAGCTTATTTTTAAATTAAATATAATTTTATGATGTTATAAGCCAACGGTGTAAAAATTAAGTATATACTTCATGAATATATGTAACAAATGTAAAAATTCTTCAAGATATTAAGGAAATTTTTCTGTTAATTAGTCCTGCTAGTATATTAAATCATAACGGATTGTAAATTTTATTGCATTTCTTTAACATCAGTTCTAAAATGTAAACATAAATAAATTGAATTGAATTCTATTTCGACCAGAAAATTTATCTAATAATAATTTATTTTATAGAATTTTTAACTTATATATATGATTATTTTTTATATTTTGTTAATAAATTGCAATCATTTATTTGCATGTGAAAGAGAAAGTAGAAATATTACATTAGAAAGTAAAAAAAAAAAAAAAAAGACGAGATGTTTTGAAATTTTAAATTGCACAGAAAATTACCTGTATTTTAATGTCATGAATATTGAGATGGTCCCCGAATAGCTTTTACCCGAATAACTTTTGTAGTCAATGCAATTTCAGAAATATTTGAGTTTCGTTATGTGCAATTAAACAATATAAAACTTATAATTTCCCAAAGGAATAAACTATAAAAATATCTACAGAATTTAAACAGAAATAAATATTGAGGTGGGCCTTAGCGCAAATGACAGCTACATGTTATAAATTCTGTCACAAATAGAACAATAATTTTAGTTAGATTTTTTATAGGACAAATGTCCTGAATTTAATGCAGGGCTCAAATGGATAAATGTATAATGTATCCATTTCATAATTAAACATAATGGAAATTAAATTTTAAAAAATGTAATTCAAATTTTCATTTTTTTTTACAAAATACTTTTAGAGTTTAATTATTTGTCTTAAAAAATAATCAATTCAGGTTTTAATGAAAGGGATTAAATTAATTAAATATTGAAACATGTGAATTAATTGGACTATGTAGGCCTTTCAGAAATTTTCATTGCACAATAGCAAAGTGCATTCTTATACATATTCCAAGTAATGATTAACATTTATGACTGAAAACTACGAAATAATGTGAATATCAAGACTTTTTATCATATGAAAATCTCATGATCAAACTGATTACAAACACAAATGAATTCCCATGCTATATTTGCATGATCTTTAAAAGATTTACTGTCTTTTAAAGACCAAGCTGTCTATTTTTTACAGAATTGTGCATGTTCTAAATAATTTCAAAGAATTTTCATTTCTGTTACAGGTTTATTAGATAATAGTATTTAAGAATTTTACTAGAAAAAAAATCATGGTGGATTTATAGAGTACTTTTTATTTTAATTTTTAAAAATTCGAAATATTTTTAACAATGCATTTATTCGGAAAGTTTTCATTTTCCAATACTTCTTAAATCTGTTTAGCATCAAGTGACTTCGATAAGTTATAAATAACTCCCGATTCCTTAGCTTTGGTAAAAGTTTGGTATTAATTTTATAAGCTTTATACACTAAATATTCAATAAATATCAAATATTCCTTCGTTCTCCTTATGTAATTTAATAGGGATTTGTTTCTTTAAACATTTTTTTTTGATTTTATGAATAAAAAAAAAATTAAAACAAACTTCTTGGAAATAAATCAAGAAAATAAGTTAACGTGACAATTGATTGATTCAGTGGCTCTTTTCTTTAAACGTTTTTCATATTTAAATAATTGTTTATAACTTGAATAACAGATGGCTATCACTAAAACCGTCCCTTTTAGACGAACGTAAACAATTAAACACAAAACTGTTAAAATAATTTTATTTGAAGACATAAGCGTTACTTGGAAGCTTTTCAAATATTTCCCTTATTTTCATTAATCCTCTGACACAACAATTATTTTAAACATATTTTTTTTACAGAATAAAAGTAATGCGAACATGGGCTAATTTATAGCAACTGTACGACAGGAAAGCCTTTTTTACTTTTTTAAACATTGACAGCAACATCTGACATGTCAATAAATACACGAGCATTGAATTTTTTTTAAAGTTCGATGTTTCTTTTACAGCTCTTTTACCAATTAACTCGTTCATTTATTTAATGCAATACCCTGTGTTAATTAATTTTCTTAAATTTTTCATTTTTTAATTCCTTTTAGTAATTATGCATTTTGTTCATTGTTTATCCTGTTTTACCTTGTGTACTTATTTACTACCACCCCCTAACTATTTATTGGTACCATGCTCTTTTTCCCCCACTTTATTTTATTCAAATTCTAGCATCTTAACTGGTTATTTTATTTTTATTTATTGCATTTCACCCCATAATCTGTCTGTTACCATGCTCAACCTCAGTCTTGCAATATTCATCTTTCTGTTCCAAACACACTGCCTCATCCTCAAGAGATCCTTCAATATCCATCATCAATATGTTCTGACATCACATTTCTTCCTACATACACTGATCATAACTTTTTCAACTTCATCTTTCACCACTCACCCTTCAATAACCACTGAAATAAGCTACCTTTCAACCCCATCGCACAAGCACTTTTCAACCTCACTACCCAATAACCCTGTCATCCACCTATGTACCAGTCACAGACATATCAACCCTACAGCACCATCCTCTACTTCATCCTGTCTTATATATCTCATGCAAATCTCCAGATGAACTTCAGCCACTACTACTACACTCCTCTTGCCTACAGATTTGCTACTCATCTCACTCTATTTTATTTTTATTTCACTTTATTTTTGTATCCTATTTAACCCTACTGTACTTTGTTTTTGTCTTTTACTTATTTGTTTGCATATTATTATTATTATATATCATTATTATTCTTTTTATATCCCAATTCACCTGCGTGTGATCTCTTTTTGTCTGTATTTGTATTTGTGTTTTTTCTCAATAAAGTTAAACATACCTTGCTCCGCTCATAGCTGGCGGCTTGCATCAAACTCTACGGGTAGTTAATTTACGGGTACCATGCTGCATGTGCCGGTTCTTAATCCGTTTTCAAGTCATTTCCCTCACATTGTTAATATGCTCACGTTATCTCTTTAATATCTGCCACACCTTATTATCTTAGTACCTGAGGTTATAAGCCTTTAAGGCATTGGTGCCTCATTCCTCACGCCCGACTGACTTTACTGCTCTGAATCTGCAACCTCTATTGTCAGCCTCTTCGTCTTCGTCGGGTGGCAATTCCAACTTGATTCCACTGGAAAGAATCACCTGACGGTCTGTTCCTTAAATCCTTGATGTTGTTGTCTGTCCACTCTGAGGACCTGACTTCATTAACAGACTCGGTAATCCTTAAAAAACAATATCCAGATTGTTTGAGGACATCCTTGCTCGACAGACAGTACAGGATGGTCTGTATACTTCTTCGGGGGTTTACCTGTGCAGCTTTTGCGCAGGTCTGATTAAATTTCCAGCTGCTTGTAGAGGCCAGTGTTTACGTATCCTACAAAATTCAGTAACAAACATATTTTTACAGATGTCTTATGGTTATGTCGAGATACTATTTATTTCATACGAATTTATTAAGAAAGAAGAAATTATAAAAATAAAATCATTACATAGCTTAAATTATGAGTTCTCAACCAAGCGTCCATGTACTTTTTCGTAGGTCCGGGAACTTGGATGAAAATCTATATTTTCGCTAAATTCTAACTAAATGTAGCATTTTTCATATAAAGGTATTTGAGAAAAGTTGAATTTGTAATTATCATTAAAAATAACTTACTATTCTTTTAATACATAACAATTTTCAATGTAAATAGTACCAATGTTCGCATTTGATTCGCAATTGAGTTTTTAATAACAAAATTTGAATTTTTTTGTACTTTTATAATACACTATATTTATTATCTAACGTGCATTAAAAAGTACATAGATTATTATTTTTTTCATATTTTTTATAACATATTTTTATTTTTATTTTTTATTTAACTGAATTATTTCAATTTATTACGCACATAAAAATAATATTATTCTGAGAAGTAAGTCCCTTACCTCTATTTTTTTACCAAAAAGGCTCCGCAGAACAAAAACAGATTAAGAATTCCTAATTTTAATCATTAAAACCAGGGTTAATCAAAAAGGTTAAGATTTCCATGTTTTTCTTGTAATTAAAAAAATATTTCAAGACGAAAACTGTAACTTTTTCAAATCAATATTCTAAGTAATACTAACTAATAAATACCAATCATTGATTTATTGTGAGAAAAAAAAATTATTCTTAAAACTATCCTCATGAATCTACCAGAAAACATTTGGAAAAAAAAATTATGGTTAGGTTGAATAATCGATAATTGAAACAGCTCTTAAAAATTGAAAAACCTTACATCAAACAGTTGATTACATAAGCCAACCTAAAAAAAAAAAATAAAAATTCCAAAATTTTCATAATTTCAAATATTTTTACGTTTCGAGAGTACTCATTTCACTTATTCAATCACTTTTCTCCTATCATCTACTATATTTCTGCAACTCTGTTTATTTTTGGCTTTGATAATGCTGACATCTAATGCTGTTCCTTAGTAATTTTGAGTGCTTCGGGCCTTAGCTCCAGCTAAGGTTCTTTCTCTTATTGCCCTGTCAAGCAAACAATATCCTGCAATGGATCCCCTGCTCATGCGGATTTAATGAAATTGCAGATTCTTTGGCGAAGAATGCCAGAAGTCTGATCAGACAGTTATTCATACTTCCCTTGTGGATGCAAATTCTTGATTTCTTCAAAGATCAAAACTAAATATTAAATTACAGAACTAAATATCGACAGAAAAACAGATACTACTCTCACAAGATTAAGGATGAAGCACTACAAAATATGAACAATTCTGCTGATGGCGTTATAAAAATACCGAAAATGTGGCAACTGCCCTATCGTCTTACTCATCGTCATATCTTTGATTGCCAGTTGATGCACCCGCCATACATTGTCTGGACTATCCGTCGGAAGAGGATTTATACTTCCGAGCTGGCAATTAACATAACCAGTATTATTCAGGAGCTCCACGAAATTTGATTTTCTTGTACTCTTTAGGGGATCCGACAACAACAATAACAACATCTAATGCTGTAGAGTGAAAAGCGTATATGAAAATAAGTAAAAATGCATTTAATTTTAACATGATGAAGATGAAAGTAAAGGAATGTATTGTCCTTCCTCTTAGTAAACCAAAGGTTGGTTTGTTTTCTCCTTTAACTTTTTCTGATAGGAGCTTGGGTGGAGTTCTTATGCAACGTTTTTTAAGAATTAATCTCCCACCATATTTACATCCAATGACTTTAGTGTCGTTTTTCCTTTATAAAACGTTGGTGGAAACAGTCTTCTTCACTCATTCGATCCAACATTTTCAGGGGAAAATTTCAAGTTTTAATGCAGAAAATAATCTTACAAACTCATATATATCCAAGTTCTTGAAATATTCCCAACATATTTTGAATTATACTTCTAAATTTAAGAGGCGATTTGTAAGAGCGGAAATTATTATTATTATTTTTTTACCAAATCGATCTTCAAGAATTGAAAC
Source organism: Caerostris extrusa (assembly GCA_021605095.1). Taxonomy (NCBI): domain Eukaryota; kingdom Metazoa; phylum Arthropoda; class Arachnida; order Araneae; family Araneidae; genus Caerostris; species Caerostris extrusa. Next base: position 90,701 of record BPLR01012664.1, read on the forward strand.
CACATTTGTATAATTTTCGAGTTAAAAGGGAAGAACACCAACTGCTGTTGCAGCTGAATCAGTTAGCAAAGATTTAAGATAATTATTCGATATCGTGTAAATGTTCATTTTCGTGTACAGCTAGCTGCCTTGTACTGGTGCCAATATACCTGAGACCTACAAATATCGCTAGAAAATTTATCTAATACTAATTTCGTGTTCGTTTTTAACTTTGTTTCGGGTTCTGTAGTAACGTCAGACAGTATCGAACTAGATAACTTTTGAAGTTTAATTAAGTTCCCCAAATATCTATATAAGTACTAGTGATTTACATCCTTATCCAATTCTTCATCTGTACGTCTGATCCATTTAGTTACAGAACTTTGCGAAGTATTCTACGTGTAACTTTAATTGCTTTTAGTTCTTCTGCAGTCATTCTTGTTTATAATTTTTCTAATCGAAGAGCATTAAAATGAACATTTACCCTGTTCTTGTAAGCTTCAATCCTTTCTAATACTTATCGGTCGACGCACCGTTTGTCACTGCGACTTTCTTGGTTACAGCTTTCTGCTCCGAGAAGTCTTTTACAATCAATTACCATATTTTTGAAATTTCATTTATTTTTACATACAGTTAGCATTTACAAATGTACTATACAGGGTTGATCTTAACACTCCAATGGTAACAGCCCATCTACGAATCCAAGAGGAAAACCGGTTTTTATAACACTATCAGCGCCGCCCAGTGTTACGTTGTAAAGCTTACAAATTCCAACTGTAGGCGGCATAAAGTCTGCAGTGGAAGTGACTGAGGTTATTGGCAAATGTGCAATGAATGGTGTGTCCCAGTGTAGTGAGTCCGTTGGTGACAATGCGTTGTATAAACATCGCCGCCACTGAACTTCAAACCCGTGTCCTGCACTCACGTCGTGTATCTACATATGACTCTTGGGGGGCTTTAGATTCGTCTTCAGTTCATCTGCATTCTTCAATACGCTTCGTATAATTTTGCTTTAACCTCCGTTGCATATAAACTGGCATATTAAAATAACTATCTAACTTGCTTTTGGATTTCACTTGTATGTATTTTTTTTGCGACATTTTTTGCTGTATTTATTTTCCTCTAGCGGAGACCTTTCAAATGGGTTTTGCTTACTCAAGTACTACGTCTGATTCCCGATATAGAACAGCCGGAACAGGCCCGCGCTACAGGATATTCCAGGCCAACTTCCTCTCCTCCTCTACACCCTACATGGCAAGCGGATTCGCCCCCCTCCCCTGAACTAAGCACTTCTACCTCCCGATTCTATTCCTGACCTAAAGAGCCTAGACGTGTGCTGAGCTCGCTCCTGCTTTTTACGGAATTTTTGCTTTTTTTTTGAGAATTGCTCTGAGTTTTAAGTTTTTGATGAAAGTTTTATATAATTACTATAATTAATTTTAATTTTCAAATTAATTAATTATCATGAGCCAAACTTCTTCCTTTATTGCTGGCCGATGAACTTGCATCCCCTGTGAGTCCGCCCTTGCACGAGAAGGGCATTATTGAAGGTGCCACCTGCAACAATGAAAACAAGATGCACACTACCAATGTGTCACGACTGATGATTTACAGGACAATGAGTTCCTGTCTGCACGCCCTGCACCAAGAAAAACTCGGACCCAACATTTGAACACTACCTCTTCTTTGAAGAGTTGCTTAAAGCGGCCACTTTGATGGACAAGGTCCACAAGTTCTCCAGTGCCGCACAAAAGGTGAGTCTCCTTCATGGGAGAAAACGTCTGTGCAAGTAGAAGAGTGCAGCAGGCGCATCTGCGCTATCTGTACCTACACAGGAGTTCCTGCCTCCCTCCTACCATCTAAAAAGGAACTCATAGAAATGAGAAACACCTCGAGATCCTCACCAAGAGGCTGAGTCCCCATCATCAAAAACTATCGATGTGATCCCCTGCCACCACCACCCAGGCGGCTGTAATTGCTGAGCCCCAAGCAGCTGGCTCGGAAAATAAAAGAAAGAACCCAGTATCTGATCACGACGACTCCTTCACCGTCGTCAAAGCAAAGAATTACAAGCGGGTAAATATGGCTGCAATTCCTATTTCCCCACTAACACCCCTAACACCACGTTGGCTGCCGACTTAAGCAAGAGCTCCATAAAACCACGAACTAATAGGATACCACCATTCTTTGTGTCCGCAAAGGCCCAAATGGTGGAATGTTTTGAACCAACTGAAATACGAAGTTCCTAGCATCAGTGCTAAACTTTCAGGAAATTTTCTCAAAGTCATCGTAGATAGCGAAAATGACTACAGGACCCTAGCTTCCATTTTGGAAAGCGACGGTACCCCATTCAAAACGCTGATGCTACAAAAGGACCGGCCCGTAAAGGTCGTGATCCGCGGGTCTCCCTGGCCATATCCCAGTTGAGGATGTTGAGGCCGAGCTCCGAGCACTTCAGTTCCAAATCATTAAATGTGCTCGGATGTCAAAATTCAGGGAACCGATGCCCCTGTTCTATGTGCAGCTTTCTCCTTCCTCTCATACAGAGGAAATTTATAACTTGTCAACTCTTCTCGGCCTGAGAGTACACGTTGAAAGTTATAGGGGGTCAACCCGGCCCTCCGGTCTGTTGGAATTGCCAAGGCTTCTTCCATTCTTCGGAAGTTTGCCGGCTTCCAACTAGATGCGTTAGATGTGCTGACCAACATAGAGCCAAGCAATGCACACTTTCGATTGACCAACCTCTCAGGTGTACTAACTGTAGTGCCGCGGATGCCCCAGAATGCCCAAACCCGGTCAAACATCCGGGTCTACAAATGTTAAAATAAATAAAAGTAATAATAAGACCCCATTCCACTAAACCAAGCTTAATAACACTACCAGGACGCAGCCAACGTTCACTAATGGCAGAGCTTACTCCGACGTTCTCAGCAGGGGGAGGTATGTAGGTAAATCACGCCCCATTTTTCAAAATCATGTCTCAACTTTCTCTTGATTGGATTATCTCGAATCTTTTTGATATCAAAGCAATTGATCCTTCAACGATATAAACTTCTCAGTTTGATTATGAAAATTTGATCACTTGGATAAGAACACTATCTGAAAGATTCTGAACTACAGAATATTTTTTCATTTTTTGATACGCTCTCCATGCATTTTTCAATGAGCGTACACCAGATTCAATCCAACAAGCCTACCGTTTAAAGGACCTGGCTCTTGCCGCTCTGAATACCATGGTAGTACACTTGTCGGGAGAGTTACAAGCGCTAACGGATCATTACAAAAAAGAAATGAATGCTATGTCTCAAATGCTTCAGGATTTAAAATCCCCGATTGCCTCCCTCCTGAATTAGTTGCTCCAATTAATAAGAAAACTAAACGCACCAAACCTCTGACTTCTTCAAATACGAAAAAACTAAATCTTCCAACAATGACATTGTACTTAGCAATAAATTCTCTGCTCTTGATAATGGAACTGACATTGACACCCCAGCAACAACTCTAAATGATCATGCCAATGAAATTGAAACAACAAAAGCCATCAATGACATGTAAAGTTGATGATGAGTTCCCATCACTTAATGACTCTATGAAGATAACGATTCTAAAAGGGCCCTTACATTCCTCCCATAGTAGTCTATAAAGTAACGACGGCAAAAAACTTATGGGTGAACTCAATACCCTTACAAATGATAAAGTTACAGCTAGAGTTGTCGGTGATAAATTAAAAATTTTTCCGCCATCTGCAGAAGCTCACAGATTGATAAGATCGGAAATCACTGACAATCGAAAATCAAGCTCACTTTCCTGCTCCCCGCAGGACAAGCCACTTAAGATTGTCATTCGAGGTCTACCGCATGATTACCCCACAGCAGATCTCATCGAAGACCTTAGAAATGAATCATTTCATATGGAATACGTTACCCAACTGAAACACAGGGGTGGTAAAGGTAACATGCCCTCTTTCTGGCTGTTTTGCCAAAACTGACCAATCAAAAAATCTCTTCAACCTCGAATTTCAAATTTCTTTAAAATTAAATGCGAACCTTTACGAAAGAAACCTGGTCCTGCGCAATGCTTCAATTGCCAACAATTCTTTCACCATTCCAGGAGTTTGCTCTAGAAACCCAGTCTGTGTGAAATGTGCAGGCCCACATAAATCTGGAAACTGTCCAAACCAAAGGACTCTCCTGCCTTCTGAGCCTTGTGTAAGGGTGACCATACTGCAGGTATTGGGTTGCCCGAGAAACCCTACCAATTTCGTACCTGCTCCTCCTCCCAAATTTAATGTTTGGGAAGAAAGATTAAAAACATCCGAAACTCAGGATCAACCTTCAACACCCAACATCTACGAACAATATCCGACCCTCTACAAGTGTTACAGAGATACCCAAACTAATCACCTCTCCTTTAGAAAATAATCAGTCTACTTCAAATACCCCATTATCTAATAATCAAGATATCCTGGTAATCAAAACCTTACTTCAGGATTTTATGTCAAAATTTTCTACAGCTCTGGAAGCCTTAACTGCTCAAAAATCACCCAAAGAGCAGCATTCAATAATCAGCATTCCGACAATAACTTAATTTGCATTAGTTGGAATGCAAATGGAATTAAAAACAAAATTAACGAATTCCGAATGCAAATGGAATTAAAACAAAATTAACGAATTCCAGGAGTTCATTTACGAATATAGTCCGCACGTAATAGCAATACAAGAAACTCATTTAAGACCTAGTGACAAAATAAAACCTCCGTAATTATACCACTTACAGATCAAACCGTCTAACTCATCAGGCGGAGGCACTTCAATATCCATCAGAAAAATATCACTCATCATGAAATCTTTTTTCATTCGACGTCCTTTGAAAATACATCAATAGTTGTCACTCATCATAATCATAGCATCACCATTTCCAGCATTTATCGACCCCCAGTTGGCAGTCTTTCGACCAAGTCATACTTCTTGGCGATTTTAATGCAATACTCTTTGGAACGCTGGCAGAGGTAATTCCAACGGAGTTATTTTATATAATTGGTCAAATCTGAATAGCTTAAACTTAATAGCTCCACCTCACCTACATATTTTTCTCACTCTCACTCCAATCAATAGCACTTTAGATATTGCAATAACAAAAAATTTCAACTCTGGCAATGCTACTTCTATAAATGACCTCTCCAGCGATCATAATCCAGTTTTATTTCACGTCAATAGCAATTATTTTCTTCCACCCCAATTCCGTTGTCTCACACACCACCAACTGTCCAAATTTCACGACAGCTTAGACTCAATAATCAAAGGTAATCCCCTATTAATAATACTAACGACATCGACTCGGCACTTGATCAGTTCAATTCATCTATTATCTCGTCAATAAACTTTTCAAGTTCTTCTCGTGAAATTAAAACCGATCATCATGAATTACCAGTAGAGATAAGTCAGATTACTGTATTACCGTCCCGCCCTTAGGCTCACGGCACATCAGACCAGGGTTACGATAGTAATCCCGAACTGTATTTGTAAAGAAATTTAGATACTTTCTAATGGAAGTGAAGTGGTCTGGGATAATTTTGAAAACAAATGATTAAGCCAAAAAATTTTTTATTCTTAAGAATACTGACTAGAAGATTTGTCACAACTGACATAATTTTTTTTTTTTTTTTTAGTGATTATAGTTAGTAATTAGGAGTTATAAAATAAAGAAAAATACGAAATAATATCATTTGATCCATATCTTTGGACATTAATAAACATAATGTAGTGTACTTTACTACAACAAAATATAACAAGTAACTAAAAGGTTTAAGTTGAATAAGTGTCACTTCTTAAATAAACTATACAATAAATCACATGTTCAAATCATAATAACAATTTTAGCAAAAATATATATACAATATGAATTACCTACAATTTGTAGGAAAATAAAGTAATAGGAAGACAATGAAAACTATTTAATAAACCAAATAATTTGATTGTAAAATTATATATATACATAAGATTCCAATTTCAAATATTTTCAATAGACATAAGAAATCTCTTTGTAATTATTTCTTTGATAGTAACATAAGAATATTTATTTTGTAAAAGTTGTTTTAGTGATAAGTTACCAAAGTCTTTCGGAAAGCCCTTAATCTTTCAGTTTTCCAAAGGTCACAATCATATACCATATGTTCTCTGGATTCATCAGGTACCCCAAAGGACATGTAGAGGATTTATTAAAAAACCTTTGCTGGTATAAAGCAAAAGCTCCATGTGATGTCAATACCTGATTAATATAAAAATCTCCACAAATTCTTTGCGGTTAGTTTTTGGGAATATGTGATATAGGGGTCTTGCCTACGTGCTATCATTCCAATTTAAAGGCCATGTTTTATTCACTTGATGGTTAACTAGTCTCTTTGATTGGGTTTAGTGGGTAAATTGAGTCTTTGTCAGTGGCTGCTTTAGCATATTGATTCGCGACTTCATTGCCAATGAAGCCTTGATGAGAATGAATCCATCCAAACTTTATAAAGTTCTTATAATTTTTAATCAAATTCTTTAAATAAACAATAGTATTATCTTCGTTAGATATATTGATGGCTTCTAAGACTGACCTAGAGTCAGTAACAATTATAGTATTATTTAATTTTTTATGGATAATATAGTTAACCGCATCACAAATTGCAAGTAGTTCAGCAGTGTAAACTGTTGCATAATTACTAATTCTTTTAATAGAATAATATATTTACGCGTTCTTATCGTAGTGGACAAATGCACCAAAACCCACTCTTTCATTTCTTTTTGATCCATCCGTGAGAATATAGTATTATAATAATTGTCTGTGAAATTACTCCGTAACAAAATACGTTTCCCATGGAGGGCTATATATAATTTCATTTACTTCTATATCTGATTGTGTGATGACAGCATCATTAAATTTTAATTCCATATTAAAAGTTTTTAAGTCTGTACAAATGGAAGAGATATTTTAAATGTATGTCCATAGGAGGAATTCCTAAAAAAGAACATAGAGCGCATCATTCGAAATAGTTTTGTAACACTTGGTTACACTTAATAGCGCAAATCTCTGAATTTGTCTGATCTTAATGTTTTTGTTTTATAGTGTCTTTAAACCATATTTGATATCCATACGATATAATTCTATCAATAATTTTTGATATAAATATCTTTTTTTTTCACTTTAGGTTGTAAACCCCAGGACACTCTGCAAAATCTATGTAGCTTATGTTGCATTTTATTGACTTTTTCTTTTACATAGTCTAAATGTGAATTCAAGTAAGCTTATTATCAATAATAACACCCAAGTATTTTAATTCTTTAGTAAATAATATTCTGTTATCATTAATCTTTATTGTAGGAATATGGGTATATTTTTATTGAAATAATAATAAAGTTGCTTTTGTGGAAGTTAATTTTTTAATTCATTTTCATTGATCCAGTCCTGGATAAGAGTAAGAGGTCTAATTGAAGTATTTTTAAATAAATACGTGGCTTTGTCTTTAATCATCAGGATGAGATCATCTGCAAATGCTTGAATGATAGTGTTCTCTCCATAATTGATTTCCAGTAACTCATTAATAAAAATATTCCAGAGCACCGGTCCCAAACAGGAACCTTGTGGAACACCCTGGTTGTATTTAATTTTCATTTCTTTATTTAGTATATATCTATTGCTCAGGTAGTCAAGTAGAATCCTTATTAAATAAGTTGGTAGCGGTAAAAGTTAAATTTTTTTTGTTTTAGTATATTCCAACTTACAGAATTAAAAGCATTGGTAATGTCTAATGATACAAGGCAGGTGATATTACTCTCTGAGTCTGCTTGGCTAATATAATTTTTTAATATTCTGTAAAGCGGAGATAGTACTCCTTCCCCTTCGAAAGCCAAATTGATTATGACTAATATAGTTATTAATTTCAAGATAATATATAATTCTGTCAGTAAGTACTCTTTCAAAGAGTTTTCCAATAGTTGGAAGCAGACAAATGGGTCTATAGGGGCTAGTTATAGAGAGGTCTTTGTTTATTTTAGGGATTAAAGCTACCCTTGAGATCTTCCATGATTCAGGAAAGATTCCAAATTTTAAAAGAATATTAAATAATATTGACAACCAATTTTTATTAGCTTAGAATATCTCCCTGACTATTTCACCAGGAATGAGATCATATACTGGAGATTTTTTGACTTGATTCTAAGTACTGCTTTTTTTCTAATTCAAAATTATTAATTTCCTTGAAGCCTTTGAGCTGCATGGTTACCAAAGGAACTTCACTATCATAAATTCTACAAGGAAAATGATATTTTAGAATTACACTAACAGTTTCCTCAATTGAAGTAGTAAGGGAGGAAGAAAAATTAAGAACTGGTTTAAAAGTTTTATTTTTAGTAACTTTACCAGTAGAGATAAGGAGGCTCATCGCAATTAAAAACAGCATTAGAAAATTATGGCAAGAGAAACCAAATACCCTCCATATAAAAATAGTCTAAATATTCTTCAAAACAGAATCAAAAAGAAATCAAAATCTTAAAAAAATAAAAAGGTGGCGAGAGTTCTTAATTGGCCTCAATCCTGAAGATAATTCGCTCTATTACATGAATAAATATTTTACAAAAAAAAATACAAAAAACTCCTCCTCTACTGAGAAACAATGGCATTGTTTTCCCCTGCTGAAAAGGCCAACGTTTTCGCCGATCACCTAGAAAGTTCTTTTCAAGAAAACGTTGAACCTTATGACAATTATCACATCGAAATGGTTGAAGACAGTATTGCTCAATTTTTTATAACACTACTTCTGTTCCTATACCTCCACTCTTAAGTCCGAGCGATGTCAAATCTGTCATCTGCAAATTAAACATCCGAAAATCAAATGGGCCAGACAATATTCCAAATAAAGCTCTCCAGTGCCTCCCCACTAAAGCCATCACTAAATATCACTAAAATTTTCCATAAATGCCTGATTTACCATCATTTCCCATCTTGCTAGAAACACGCAATAATAAAAATGATTCGAAACCAGGCAAAGACCATAAATTCCCGCAGCATTTTCGCCCTATTAGCCTACTAAGTTGTGTTGCAAAAATGTTTGAAAAATTACTCTACAATAGAATTTATTCTTTCTGTGTTGACAACAATGTCTTTCTTCCGGAACAATTTGGGTTTCGTCCACAACACTCAACAACCCATCAACTTCTCAGAGTTACCAATATCATTACTGAGAGTATAAATAATAAACATTACTGGAGGTGTCTTCCTTGATGTGGCAAAAGCTTTTGACCGACTGTGGCACGATGGTCTACTTTATAAATTGATTACACTTAAATTTCCTCCTATATCATTTACATAATTCAAGATTATTTAAGCAATAGAACTTTCCAAGTAAAAAAGTAGATGGTGACCTCTCCCACGTCGGTCAAATTAAGGCTGGTTCCCCTCAGGGAAGCGTTTTTGAGCCCCATACTATATAACATCTACACCCACGATTTCCCTCAAGTGAATTATGTAGCTCCTGTCTTTTCGCAGATGATTCCGCTGCACTTGTGCAGGGTTCAACTCTCAGATTTTTAACGAGAACCTTACAAATTTTCCTTGAAGAGCTAGAAATCTGGCTCACAAAATGGAGAATTGCTGTCAACACAGATAAAAAGTCAAGCAATAATATTCAGAAAAGGAAATACACCAAACCCCAGTGATAACATTTTACCCTATTTGACGAACCAATTGAATGGGTAAACGAAGTTAAATATTTAGGTCTCATCATTGATAAAAAATTAATTTTCAATAGCCATATCACTTACAACAAAAATAAATGTTGGAATAAAATTCATCTCAGTCTCCCTTTAATTGGTAAATATTCAGCCCTGTCACTTCAAAATAAAGTTATACTTTACAAGCAGGTCATCCGCCCAATTCTTACTTATGCTGCACCTATTTGGGGACTTGTAAAACTAATAAATACAAAATTCAAGTACTACAAAACAAAATTCTTCGTATAATCCCTGGGGCCCCCTGGTTTATCAGAAATGACGTTATTCATAATGATATCAGAATTGCTACAATAGATAACTATATTACTGATCTCTCCAGAAACTTCTTCCTTGGCTTGAGAAACATAATAATAACTAATCAAAAGCACAACTATTTTTTGCACACAACGAAGGAAAACATAAATATCCTTTTTTTCAACTATAAAATGGTCAGCAGATCTGCGCACACCATAAAGATATATATTGCTTTCTTAGAACTCCTGGATTTCCACGTTTTCGTAAACATTTTCCTTTATTCATATTTGTTCACACGCTCATGTGCCTGTTCATCTATTCATTACCGATGGTAGTTTTACATTACAAGTCATTACGGGTCTTACACCATTCCCTTTTTATTATTTTATTGTTCCTTCTCCCCATTTTTATTTATTTATTTTTTTTTTCCCGCTGGAATTCTCGTTTTTGCTATTCGTTCCTACTGCTCCGTTCTCATGTTAGGGAGAATTCACGAGTTAGGGAGTTCTTAGAATCTTGTTCTCAGAATCTTGAGTTCTTAGAATCTTAGAGTTAGCAGAATCTTGACCCGTGTTTTTCGGTTCAGGAAACAAAATTGTCTCCTGGTTATAACCCTTGATCGCTAATTACAGGTTCTATCGCATATAGAGCCAACCAAAATCCTAACCAGTAAGTGGCGGTACAGGCATCATCAAAAGCAATATCAATCACCATAATCTTCCTGTACCAGAATTCTAGAGTTCATAGATGCTACTACAATAGGATTAAAATTGATCATTTTCCAGCTAGTAAAATCATTTCTGCATAAATTAAACCCTGGTTTCCAGGTGGTTTCCCGGTGGAGGACTTCAATAAACTTCTTAAAACCGGAAACAATGTGATTCTCGCTGGTGATTTTAACGCTCTTCACTTTCCTCTTGGAACTTTGAACATTCTAATCGGTATGGTTTTACACTTAATCGTTTTCTCCAAAGTCAAGGGGTGAAAGTTGCCCCCTTAAAAGTTACTAGAATTGACCTTACCTAGGGTGTGTAATATACTACCATATATAAATGTTTGGGTAAAACATCGGTGCACATCATGCAAAACACGAACAGCCCACCAACGGGTGAAGGGAAATGGCAGTTTCTGCCTGGAGAATTATAGGGTAACTGCATTTGCAAGTGTTGGCCAGGAAACTCCCAACAGGAATCCGGACAATCACCCCATTCGCCATTGGATCTCCTCGTTTCTGAAAGCAGTGACTGCAACCCTGCCGAAGGCTAGTTCCATTCTCCTGCACGCTAGCTGCACAGTTTCCATTATTGTTCAAAAGCTAAACCCTTCGGCAAAAATTTCACAAAATTTATCATTAATAGTAAACTTCATAATGCAGCAGCACCTCCCTACCCCTACAGATTTGGTTCCCTTACCCCACAACACAAGGAAATAGACGTCATTAAAAATTATATTTATGGATATAACGTGCATTGTATTGACTTCTGAACTTAATTCAGTTATTTTCCGCTTTAATCATATTATCCACAACAATAATAAGTTAACTTATATATTTGATCACTATTTTAACACCGCAACATGCATTTAACTAAAGCTTAACACAAAGGGCTTGGACACACAAACTCAATTATACGCCTGACTGATATTATTAGTAATTGCTGCACCAAATGTTTCTAAACAAGTTCCTCCTCACCTTCCTTCTTAACTCACTAAAAGTTTCATACATCTTCAAAAAATAAGAAATGAAATCATGTTAGAAACTATCTTAGAAAAATCTGACAAACTACTAAACATTATAATGACAAGCATAAATATTTAGCACTTAATGATAAACTGTTACATGAAATTAAAATGGAAAACTAAAACCTGTAATAATCTTTTAAATTCCTTTTCTACACAGCTATTAAAATGAGAAACACAAAAATTTCCCCACTTAAAAATCGTAACTCACTAGCCTATTCTAATATTGAAAGCAAATAAACTTGCCAGTCACTATCAATATAATATCCTGAAGATTAAAAAATGTTTTATATAACAAATTAAGTTTTTGATTTCAAGAAATGTATTATTTCTTAAAAATGCATATGGCCTTAATAAAGTGTTTTTTTACCTATATCTAAATAAAATTTAGCTTTTTATTTAGAAATAAATAAAAAGATTTTAAAAAATTGTCATTCATTTGACATGCTACAATGATGATAATAATAAACCTTTTATAGATTAGTGAACAAAATTAAATTATTTTAGCACAAAATTATGACATAAAATTAAAGAAAATTATTGATCAAAAATTGATTTCAATGTGGAATACTCAACCTTAAATGAATAACTCCTTTTAAAAAGCATGATCTCCGACTTGAATAAGGATTAGTTTTAGGCATTTTATAGTTACCATATATATTTTTGCATTGAAGGAGAGTTAATTCTAAAAATACTTTATATTCTAATATAAATAATATATTAATAAATATATTATTATATATATATAATAAATAATAAATATATTATAATAATATATATCATACTTTCTTATCACATAAAAAAAATAAGCTCAGTTCATTTTGTATTTTAGAAAAGGTCTCTTTCAAATAGAAATAAACCTACTTTTACTGCTTCTGCTTTGTTTATGATTACCCATCGGACACCATACAACTAATGTGTAAATAACGGTTGCTGTCTAAATTTTTTGACATTTCTCTGAAATAGTTCAATATATCTGAAAAGATAATCTTAATCAAACGTAACAAATATAAAATGAGAAAACTTTTAAATATTACATGCGTTATAACTTTTGATTTAAAAATTTTTTGTTTTTAATTTGCACTTATTTGTAATAAGACTTTTTATAGAAAAATTGAAAACTGGAGGTTCATAATACAAACTTTGTTGAAACAAATTTTTGACCATTTTTCCACTTTCTAATTGGTGTTAAAAATAAGAAATTTAAAAAATGAATATCTTTAAGTGAAACAATATAAATTCATCAACAATGTTTCCATTTTTAATACAGAATGTTAAAAATGTGATTGAAATGGATAAAAGAGATTCACATTTACATATTTGAATTCAACAATATTATTGAAAGCATTTTTATGAAGTAAATTTGTGCCCAATATACAAATAATACCTATTATTATAACAGTTATTTTGACGGCCTTTCCTCAAAAGATATTCTCATATATATAATATTGATTGAGAGTTTTAAAAAAATAATATATTATCCACAATATTGCTTGCACAAAAAATATATTTGTGTGGTAACGTCATTTTTTTTTTGAAAAAATGTCTAAAAATGAAAAAAGATAAAGTGATAGATTTATTAATGACCTTTCATTTATTTATGTAAAGGGTAATAGCGATAGTTAATTACATACAACGAGATTTCATTGAAGAGATATACAACTCATGCAATGCGTTCCATTAATATTAGCCAAATCGTAATAGAAAAATAGTGTTATAGAAAAAAGAAACTGTTTTAATTTTTATAATGAATATATGTTTTTGAGATACCGTAAACTTTCATGGCTGAGAAATATTAGGAGATTGAAAATTATTTAATTAGTAATTAGTTAGACCGAATGAAAGTTATGTGTAACTAGTAAGATAAATGAAAAGTTTTTAAACAGCCATGCTTTTTCACAGTGGGTATAAAAAGAAGACTCAATACATTATGACGGCTAACTGACCTACTCCACAATATTTTTCAAGAATCCGTGCAAAACCTGGTTTTAATATTAAAGTAGGTGGGGAACTGTATAAATGAAGGTGCTGTAGTAATAGTTCGTTCCAGCTGAATCATTTTCCATGGGCACTACATAGAAAGCGCTGGTTCGATTGAGGCACACCTGTGTGACGTCCAAGCAAGAAATAAAAATGCAACTTAAAAAAATTCATTCATTTCAATGGACTTCAGACCAGATTTTAAAGTACCGATACGAAATGCTTATTTGGTTTAAGCTAGTTATAGGTTTAACGAGAAAACGCTTTACCAGAACACTTGTTAATAAACATTATTGCATATTTGGTGAACAACGCAGATGAAATATCTTTTTTAATGATTAATTTAAATTGAGAAACTTTTGAACGAACCTGTTTACAATTCTTTCTTTAATGTAAATAAGGATTGTGGTGGCGATATTGCTAAAAATTTCATGACCTTTTCCTTTGTTTTTTTTACCTATTACCGCTTTGAAAATGGATGAAATTGTGTAAATCTGGCTCGCATTGACCTCAAATTAAATCTTATCTGAAAAACTGATCATCCTTTTCTTATCTGAAAATCTATCTTTGTTCAGCTCTCAGCACAGTAACCCTTATTTCAAAGGTATTCTGCTGAAGAACATGTTAATAAAATTCATTGGTCCCAAACCAAACTCTTTTGACATATAACTGCTTACAGACCGTGATATTTCAAAAAATAATCAAACTACAAGAATTTAAAATCTCACTTATTGAAATTTATCTTAAAAAAATTGCTGATAACATCTATAATATCTACTTAACCCCCTGAATTCACTAATCCAACTTTTTATCAGAATATGATTTTAATAATACTTACAAAAAACCCAGAGCAATTTTAACTATTCAAATGTTTGAAGTTATTTTATTCAATTCACATTCTATCTACGAAATATCCTTTTATGAAGCCTATAAACAAGCGCAGCGGATCGAGTGATGAGTATACAAAATAATAACAATTGAAAGGTAGCTCGGTCGAAACAAGTTACTAAAGTTCTATATTCTTACTCTATTATTTTCGCTATTTTTCCTTCATCCATTCAACTGTTAACCAACAGATAGCGCCATGAGCAAGAGATTTCTCAATATCTTGACTTTTGTTCATCTTGAAATCATGATATTTTCTATTTAATGATAATTTACACGGGGATGTTATTATTTCTTGCACTATTCTATGCAAGCCATGAATTTATCTATATGAAACTCTATTTTTCAACTCATTACACTACGTAACTTAGTTTATAACTTCACTTCTTGCTGTTTTGCAATGCATCAAGTTTATCAGGCAACAGGTGAAGCCATGACCAACAACTCTTCAATTTCGAATCTCGTTTATACTCATGTTAATACTCTCGTTAAAGATACTTTTGTTATTATATTATTACCTCATTCATCAAACTTCAAGTTCTCCTATTAGGAATTATTTCTTCCATTTAAGAAGACACTTAACACCGGAATTTGTCTCCCCCTACTTCTCAGCACGTCTAATATTCTTTGTTCTGCAATTAAGTGAAACTCTAAACAAACTCCACCCTTCTCTCCTACTTCGCAAGAATTTGAACATTCCAAATTTCATTTCTTTTCAAACAAATTTCATCAAACGTTTTTCTTCACTTTATAAAAAATAAACAGAACTTATGTGCGTCTCTCCAATTCTTTTCAAGAATCATATTTAATATGACCTTCATGATCTCCAAATCTTTTCCATCGAATCTTTAATATACTTATATGAATGAATACATTCAGATCATAAATAACTGAACCATTATTGCTTATCATAAATGACTTTTCATCATTTTACCAGCCGAAAATATCATCTCATCATATATAATAAAATCCTATAGACGTTTCACGAACATTTTAATCAACTTCTGGCAGCTCTCTATTTACAGTTTTTGTATATTTTGTATGTAACATTTTCTTTAAATTTTATCTCTCACAATTCTTCTGTTTAATCATTTTTTATTCTTTATATTTAATTTTCTAACACCTACGTCTGGTCTTTTGTATTTTTCTGCCTGACAACAAGAGTGCTCCTACTGCTGCCTGGATCATAAAATTTGTCCACAATGTCTACGACGCAGACTGATTGGCTCAAGCCGCTAACCAAATACAGTCATCACTGCCAGCAAAACAGAAGCTGGTGTCAACTGAGAATACTTCACTACGATCTCAGTGAGCTCTTATTTGGCGCCACCGAAATCGCAGGTGGCGAAAATTAAGAATCAGTTGTATGAACACTACCAGGCAGCTTGCTTAGATGTCTGTCAAGTAATTCATTCTTTTATCGGTACCGATAGATGCTCCATGCGCGGGACCATATAAATCTTCTCTGGTTCTTTCCAATTTTAGTATTTCTACTACTACATCGCACCACATCTCTGTGCCTAGGGCTGAGTTACCCCTTTGCAGTTTGGGAATGATGTGGGCGAGAACAAGTCTGATTGGGCTCTGTGACGGTACGGTCATATGAGACCGGGACCTACGGCTTGAAGTGGATTCGAACTCTAAAAACCGTGAGCACCACCGAATTCGAAATTCCAGCCTCCTCCCCAATTTTAGTATGCGTACTGCCGAGAGTTTGTGCTTCAAATGCAGCACGTAGTACTACATCCATGTAAAGAAGACAGCGGTCACCTTCTTAGTAGTGACCATGGTCGGCAGTACTTCTGTTTTCCTGAGACATGTCCCCATGTCTACTTTTGCAAACACGCAAATGGACATATTGCTGATAAGGCTTTTACAATAACCGTTCACAAAATTTTACCTTTCGGTAGTCATATTATAATTTGACCTCATTAAACTCAGTAAGCTGCTGCTGCTGCATTCTTGTTTCTTTTGAAGTATCTGTGACTCCATTCAAGCAATAATGCGCAAACCAAAAAGACAAATAACTTCTCATGAATTTAAAATCACATATTAAAGTAAATGTGATTTTCACTAGAGCCAGTGTTATTCATCTAGAACAATATTTTAAAAAGGCATCTTCTTTCAGATGTATAATAAGGCCTTTAATTTCTGCTTCTTACCTGGTGACAACTCCTTCTTCGTGTAAGATTTGATTATTCGAATGCATCTATAATATGCATAAATTGTATAAAAACACATAGTATGCAAAAGCATGGAAAATGCCTATTGAGTAAGAGATAAATTTGAATAAGCAATTACTTTAAATTTGTAATTAAATTACACAACAATATAAAAAATTAATATAATAATATAATGATTCAAATTTGGGATCACAAAATTTAAAACAAATTCAGCATTTAAAAAGTGTATAAAAATTTAAAAAAAATATTACTTTCCATGGAAAATTAAATCAGCAACAAACATCTTGCGCTTAATGTCTTCGCATTGTTCAAACTTGATGGTCTCCAACATTTAACTCACCATGTACTACTATATTAAAACGCACAGAGATATGGGGATTTTAACACATAAGAAATCCCCATATCTCTGTGCGTTTTGAATGCGTGAATTCTTTTGTCCGTTTCCTCGTGCAGGAACTCGACCAACTTCTGCGCATGCCCGTTGAAGACAGTGAGGTATCCTTTGAGCATGGTGCTCTGGAAACAAGGAGCGAGCAGCTTCCTTCGCCCTTTCCACTCGGAACTGTCACTGCAAAGTGCAATGGAATGTGTTTTTCGTGATGCTATTACATACTCGAGTTTCAAATAAAATCCCAAGATGAGTACATTTTAAGTATAATTTTGTTGAAATTGTCTAGCAAAATATATAGTAAACACATTATTAAAAAATTATTTCACTGAAAAAAATAAACAGTAATTGAAAGCATTGAATACAGGTGAAAAATTTCTATAATAGATAATCTTTTTTTTTCATTGTTGTTCGATAACTATTATAAAAAATATTAAACCAATATAATATTATTAATCGATTTCTTGTCAGAACAGAGCAATAATATATAAATATACTTCCTGAATTGTAAAAAAGGCAATTGATCAAGCCTTGGCCAATATTAATAGCCCCATTTTAAAATACTGTATTTATTTCAGCAACATATTTATGCTGTCAAGGCATTGTAGAACACGTTGGATAACAGCACAGCACAAAAATTGTATATAATAAATAATATACAAGAACATAAATTTTTTTATCGATTTTTTAATACTAATTTAATATTTCTACTATTTAAAAAAACGAAATTTAAATGTAAATACTTTTCTTTTTAATTTCTTTTCTGTCTATATACTTTTCAGAAGAATACACTTCCTTTTGAGTAGGAAAATTGTAAAAAGAATTCTGATGATTCCTTAATGGGAATGGTAAGTAATTAGGAGGTTTAATTCTAATAATTTCAAAATTTCAAGAATTTTATGTTTGTTCAATGCTTTTGCAATTCATTTTCAAATGAGTAAGTTTCAGGTTAGAACTATCAAAAACTTAAATGTTCAAACTTGAAAGTGTAATTAATATAAGTAAAAATTTTCTAGAAAGATAAAAATTCATAAAGTAAAAAGATCTGATTTGAAAAGCTGTGCTAGTGTCAGCACTTTTATTGATTTGAAAAGGTGTGATTCATGTATTAAAAATCTTCTTATCGGACTGCCAAGTTATTTTAGCAATCTGGTCACTAAAGGAGCATAAAAACATTAAAAACAAAAAAAAAAAAGCCTATATGAAAGTCTGTGTGGTCCAAAACTTTAACGTAGATATGAGACCTCTTAGTAGTGGACGTTTGGTTTAGGTGCCTGTCACACCACTTTTATACAGAATTATGTTCGATCGAATACTGTACGTGTTGCACTGAGTTTTTCGGTACTAAAGGTGCGATTCTGCCCTGGCTAGAACGTTTGCCATTTGTTGAGATCAAATGCTTCGGAGTGCTTGGAATACCAAAATTCGAGAGAAACGTTAAAAATGAAACTGTTGAAACCGAGGTGCTGATAGAGTAATAATAAAAATGTAAATTCATAAATATTAAAACATTTTCTTATATTTATAATACCAATCAAGAACGTAAAAAGTAACTTAAAAGTTCGTTTTATGAAAATGATTGATGATTGATGAATGATGCTAAAATGATTTTATACACGGAGAAAATCGATTATCCAAAAGATGAAAAAACTAACAAGAAAAGTATAGCATTTCAGGAAAATTTGTTAAATTTATTTTTAAAATATCAAATAAAGGACATGCAAGTGCATAACTTTTTAACTTCTTACTGAATTAATGCATTCACCGTATCATGAAAAAAATACCTTTCCCACAAAGTGGTTTTAACGTATTCATAAAAACTACTTTTTCAATTATTTTTTCTCATTCAAGAGATTTTTGAAAATTAAAGAGAATGATTTATTTAATTCAAATCACAAGCATGAAATAAAAAGTATAATTTTAATTTAATTCCATTCAAAAGGCTTGTTAAATTCGTCTTTTTCTTTTTAGTATTGTTTCTGAAGAATCTGACAGTCATATGAGATAATAATGTTAAATTACCTCCAATTTAGTATCGATCGACTTTACGGAAAATTGAGCAATAAAGTGTTTTCCTTAAATTACCAGATTTTACTATTAAGCACACATTATTATAGCAATTTCTTAAAATTTAAAACTCTTATTAAAAATTGTTTATACAATAACAAACTCATTTAAGTTAAGTGATTATAGACATGAAAATAATAATCTTCAAAATCTTTAAATTACTGAATTGGGCATGTTTTGTTGTGAAATTAGATTCATTTTTATTAACTGAAAATTATTTTATTTTAGTATTTTTAAATAACACATAATTCATAATATATAATATTTTATATTAATTTATAATATCACATAATCTTTATTATAGTAATTTATAAAAATATTATTTAGTTATCATTTCTTATATAGTTATGTAGAATAATAAATAACAGGGATCCCAAAAAAAAAAAAAAAGATTATCTCTGAAATAATTTAATTAAAAATAAATATTAGAAATTATGGTAAAATAAGGCTTAGGGTGAAACAATATTTATTATCGTGTTAGCTATTTTTTCAATTCCTTTCTTCATTTTCTGTCATGCTACACTATTAAACATTATGTTTATTAACTTTTATTTATTCTAATAGGGGGTTATGATTATTTATTTATTCTGATTATTTATTATGGGGTTATTTATTCTGATAGGTACATTTTTAGCAAACATATTACAAAAAAAAAATGAATACAGATTCTCAAATTATATTGTTAGTCAGTAGTAAAGGATCCTGATAGCCGACTGACTTGCAGTCTGGCACATCTCGGTGACATAGGTTTAGGATTCGAGTCCCAGCGGTGACATGGACGTTTGTAATGACTCGGAATCCAGTTTAAATCCAGTTTAAGAGGACTCTTTGGCGCTGGACTGGCGTACAAATGAAAACATCTCCTGTTTCGGAATCTACCAGTAGTTCCAACATGAACTGTATAGAGTGCCAATAAGTTTGTTAGTCAGTAATAAGAATAAAATTTGGATTTTCAAAATTTCCAATATGACCATCAATGGATACGCTTTAGTGATCATGAAAAATGCATGAGCATTAGGCATGACTTTAAATGCTTCCTCCAGTAATGAGAATTAGATTTACAAAAAAAAAAAAAAAAAAAAAAAAAAAAAAAAAAAAAAAAAGAACGCTGCCTAAGAATTAAATTTTCTGAAAATCAGGTGCAGACATCCGCAGAATTTTCTGAAATTAGAAAAATTTTATCCAATAAAAATACCGAAACTGATATTCGACTACAAAATAAAAATATCGTGTGATCTTTTACTAGCCAAGAAAATCTATTTTAAATCCTGTCATTTTGTTCACTTATAAATATTAAAGAACCAAAGAGAACATATAATAATTCCAACTTAAAAACAAATGTTTGAATACTGACAGCAAAAAAAATCGAAATTATTATGTTACATTTTTGGCTTGTTTCAATGAAGAATGTTTACGTAGCATTTTCAGCTAAGGTATTTATTATTTCAAACAATTCAAAATGTTTTTACGCGAATCTTCAGCCTTTTCTTACTCAAATGGGTTGGACTGGGTTACACTACATGTGACCAGAAATATAGGTGAATAGAATGAAACTATGGCAGCTGTTTCAGCAGGAAAATATAGGTATTTCCAATATTTATTTGGAATAAAATGATTCTGCGAAATTATTGTGAAATTTCAATTGTGAATTTATTAGTGAAATTTCCTTTCTAAATTCACTGTGTTCACTAAATTCCTTTCTCTTACTGTGATTGTTCAGCAAATTACATTTATATGGCCTTTTTAATTGAGGAGATAAATCATCAATTCATTGCATCAAGAGGAATCAATCCAAATTAATTGTCTTAAAATAAATCAATTTAAGTGTAACTTTAAATAAGCTCATTTAAATTTTTTGTAGCTAAGTGCACTAATTGGTATTCCTTAAAGAATTTCGAATTCATATATTATAGACTTTATTGGCTTGGTGATTTATGCCGTCATACCGTAAACAGTTAGCTTAAATGTATTAGATTCACGTGTATTCAATCAAAATAAATAAAACACAACAAAGCTAGTTCTTTATTTCCAAGAAATTTAAAATTTTTATGTACATAAAGTTGCGACAATTCTAAAAATAAATAAAAATACTTTGTAACTTTTTACATCGTTTACTTTGACGCACAGCACTGATTATAGTAAACCACTAATAGATCAATGAATAAAAGTTAACTCATTTTTAACAAATTGATAGATAACTGATGCATGAAAAATGTGACTGCCAAAAATTGATTTAAATGTAAAACACGCTATAGTAATCAAGATAATTGTGTCTTTACAAATGTGAATATTTCCGAACTTAAATATATTTTTTTTTTGCTTAAAATTTTTAAAATTTCCATTAAAAATTTAAAAACGAAGAAGTGTAATTTTTTAAATACACTATTAAAAAAATTATTAATACATTTTTAACTTTCCCGCAATATAAAAATTACGACTGTTCAATTCAAATTGTTTAAATTTTTACAAATAAACTCTTTTCAAATGGAACTAAACATACTGTTTCCGCTATTTTATCATTGCAAATGGGGCGTAATCATCCAAAATAAATAATTTTGTGCATATATTTTCGACATTTAAATGAAAATTTCGTTATATATGAAAAGAAAACATTTAATTAATGCAATAAGAAAAACATGCATAACTTTTAACCGTTACGTGCATTTTAACTTCAAATTTTAAAAAATTTGTTAATTGCTGATTGATACTTTCAAAAACGAAATTTTAAGCAAATTTAAAAAGCGCTTTTAAATATACAGTTTGTTAATAAATACTTTTAACGATTTTGCAAGTTTAATTTAATATTAAAAATACCAATACAGCATGTAAATACTTTTAAGAATTAATAAATTGTTTTAAGACAGTTAAAAATTAAATGTATTAACAGTGCCTTTTTTAATTCCGAAAGTGTGAACACATTTTTTTTGAAAGATTTTACATTGTTTAATTAATGTTCAAAACACATATACAAAAGAATTATAACACTTTACGGAACTATGCTTCGCAAAATATATGTGGATGCTAACGTTATTATTTCTTTGAAAGACTCTGTTCATAATTCTTTGTTTATCACAAGCATAATTGTGGTGGGGAGTTTTTAAATAAACAAGTACGGGTAATAAAATATAGTAAAGGATGGACAATATTGATAAGTTAATTGGGAATTTGAATTAATAATTTTCATGACGATTTTCTTTTCTTTTCCCTATTGCTTGCTTGAAAAAGGAGAAGAAATTAAAACTGATTTCTGTTTACATTTACTTACCTGAGTTAAAAGTAATTTTCCAAATTAAATTATTTTCTAATTAAAACACAAGAAATTTTTAAATTATTTAATTAAAATACAGAGAAAGAAGAATCTCATAAAACCTTGCTAGACCATTCGACTGGACAATATTATTATTATTATAATTTTTTTAAACATTGCTAAAGATAGATCAAAAATAATTAGAATAAAATACTAATATAAGAGAAATATTAATAAGCCCTGAATTTATATATCAATACGCTCTGAATGAAATGTTAATAAGTTAGACCATCTGTTCAGGTCACTTACAGAAATGCAAATACGTCTTCTTCCAGATGTACCGGAAGAAGTTGAAGTCCATCGCATCCTATCAAATGCCAACCCGTTGAAGACGTTACGCTTGTTGTCAGGAACGAATCGGCTGTAAATTCTTTCTGCAAAGAATCAATTTGGCCAACACCGCGACGATTTCAATGAACGCACAAACAATGACTGAAGAAAATGACTTTCTGAATTACTGCAGTGAATGTTCTGACGTGGTAAAAGTAATTCAATACCCGCTTATTTCTAACTATTCTTCTTATATAATTGATCGTAAATTATCTTTACCTTAGAGACATTTCCTACATTTTTTTGCAACTATTTTCCTTTTTATATTTAATCAATCAATGCCTTTGGATGTTATCAAAAACTTTATAGTTTTACACTAACCATTTTTAAATTATTAATATCAATGCCTCGAACTTCATAATTTTCCCTTATCAGTTTCCTTAGAAATGCAATTCAAAACATTACTATTTATCTTTTTTACGCTTATCTTATTTAAATATGATATAACATTTCCCTCTTATTAAACGATATCATACGATTTTGTATCTACAATTTTTTTTCCATGCGATTTTTTTTCTATCTTTTAGCGTATTAAAAACTATAATAATAATATTATCCAGTCACATAATCCAACCAGTGGTTTAGAAATGCTTCTTTGCCACCCCAAAATGGTACTTTCTGCGTTAATTATTCAACAACAATGCTCCATAATCCAAGGGACGAAAATTTCGTTTCCTAATCAACTCAACAATGTATTAAAATCATTTAAAGATGTACCCGAAATAAAAATTGCACAATGTCAGGGAGCTTTTTTTTTTGAAAAACAATTGTCATTGTGTCACAATAATAAGAGATAATAAAAATCTATGGGTAATGTAACAGTATGATCCCAACGGGGTTAGATCAAAAGTTTTCTTACTGAACTACAAATGTTAAAGGCTCATTAGTTTTAGTATTATACACTTTTAAAACAATTTGAAATAAAAATATTATTAAATGTACCATTTCAACAAAAGGGGAATTTTAAGAAATTGCATGCTCAAAAAATAAGGATATATATTTATAAGTATACTTTTTATGTCATAGGGGGATGGTGACATTATGATGAATCCAAAAATGTTTCGAAGTAATATTTGCACTTAAAATATTTATTTCTTAGTGCATCATTAAAGCTTTCCCCCTCCTTAGAAAAAAATTTAATCATCTACATACAACATCTTTTTGAATCAGTGAAAAAAAGTTAAATTCATGTTTTTTTTTTAATATATATATATTTTTATTTTATTTATTTTATTTTTTATACTATTTATTTTATTTCCGAAAAACCTATATTATTATATATCAAAAGCAAAGAAAATTACCGTATACCATTTTGAATCTTGTTGAATGGGTTTATATAATGCTTTTTTGTTTGTAGAGAATTGTCTATACTGTGTTTCAAACATTGCATTAGTGGCTGAATAGCCTGGTCCATCAAGTGGGCGCTTGCAGTTTCAAAGTAAAAACTCAGTTATAAACTCAAGAACGAAATGAAGATGATTGATTTGTACAACAGGGTTACCTTGACGTCAGAAAATACATTTCGATAGTCAAGAATGCAAGGCATTCGTACTTCTCTGAGAATATATGCGAATTTCCTTTCATATATCACCCTTCACTCTTCTGTAGGATTGTTCTTTCTAGATTTGTGTTGTAAGAACGGGAACAATTAAATACATGTGTTTGGTTTCCCAGGTAATCGCCTTTTAAAATCGTATTACGCCGTACCATACTTTTTTTTAGATGAATGATTTTAAAGACCAGCTTCATCCACAAAGACAACTCAACTAGCAACGTGAAGCTGGCGATGAATACGCATGGCAACTCTCAAAGAGCATGTTACAGAATTATTCCAGTCAGTGTTCATATATAAGGACAGCATGTTTAGACTTTCTTGTTTCTAATTTTTTTTTTCTCTTAAAGTGATAGATGATCTTAGTCACTATTTTCCCTTGTGTTGGACATTTTTTTAAACTATTTTTTAAATATTTAAATATTCACTGTCTTTTGATGCTATCAGAATATTCTGCATAGTTAGATTAATAGTTATCTGTTGACTATCTTTTAAATGGTAATCATTTTTCCGGGAGAATTTCTCTTTAATAATTCTTCACTTTTCCAGTTTTTCCTCAGGTAAACATTTGTTTTTGCAAATATTATTAAAAATATTTGCATCTTATAAAATAAAAAATAATCTTTCCTCCCATTGGTACATACAATGCAGGTTTTTTTCTTCAATTTGATTGGAATTTTCCTTATATTTTTAACGACAACCAGGGAATAATATATTTCTTAATTTCTCACACAATATGGAACACATCTGAAAAAAAAGAATAAAAGCCCGTCACGAAATAAATCATTAACGAAATATTTACTCACACTATAGATAAAGGCATTGACTAGTTACTAGCAATAAAATACGCACTCGGTATTGGGCTATTAACTCAGTAACACGTACATTATGTTTGCGTATTTCTTAAAAATGATCAGTTTACTATGACCGTATACAAACAACCATACGATAGATGGTGAATAATTGGAAAAAAGGAAAGATTTTGAAACATTTTTACTTTAATTTAATCAAAGTATACTTTTTCTTGAATTGCATATAACTTAGTGATTCCTCCGAAACAAGTAATTCCTTTGCAACAAATTTAGGTTTCCGTTTCAGGTACTACTTCAAGATACTGGAGGAATTACAGCAACATGCGTATTGATGTTTAGATTCGACAGCCAAATTCGATTGGGTGTGTTTTAGTTTTTTCCTATCTTGCACCTTTAAAATAGGAGACTGACTTTTCCCTAGCTCTCAGAAAGCAACATCCCTACTATCCGAGGGCTGTTCATGATCTAGACTAGAACTCTAATGTGCATTAGCCTAATTAGGACTGCGCAATTTTTAACTTGAAGTAAATTAACTGAAACCGATTTTTAGACTGTAATTAAAAGAATGAAAACTGACAATCTAAAAAAAAAAAAAAATCAATAACCAACAAATTTTTAATAACTCAATGCTATTCTAAACCTACTATTTTAGACTTTTATTACTTAAGAAACTCTTTTGAATAATTTTCTATGCAAAATAATACTGTGCCTTTTATTAATTCTGAAAGATGTCTTGCTAATACAATAAAATGGATAAAAAGGTATATCTCTAAATATAGAATAACTTTGGTTTTAGTATACATAAATATTTATATATCTTACATATAACGCAATATGTAAGTAAAATATCTATAGAAACAGAGATAATAGGGAAATCAAATAGATTCAAATGATAAAACTTATGAGTTTTTTGTGGCATATTCTGTAACCTTTTTTTCACTTTTCTTTGCTCCTTTGTGACCATGACTGGAGAGCATGTCAGCATGTGACCTGTTGTTCTTAACTGTTTCCTTTTTTTTGTGTTACTGACAATGCCTTTAGTGATTTTTTTTTTCTCTTTATTCCTTGTATTGGCTATTTTTTGACTAATGACTGAGAGGTCGGAGACAGTCATACGACAGCATAATTAACATAATCATTTTTCTGTATCCCCGCCAAATTATCCCAAATAATAGCCTACATTGAATGAAAATAAATTTCAAACATCTATTTATCCGTTAATCTCTTTTTTTCTTCCTTTTTAAAAATAATCTTAAATCTTTTTTCTAAAAATTCTAAAATTTAGTTTGCCAGTATTCGTAAATGATTCACAAAAAAGTCAAATAAATTACCACATTCTTGGTAAGAGATAAAATAATTTTATGTGAATGATTTCGTTCATAAAATCATAAATTTCTGGAAAATACAATAAAAACTGTTAAAAATACACAGTAGTACATATCTGAGGTATGCATTTGTTAATTCAGAACAATCACATTTTAAATTTAAAGATCTGAATGTGAACTTTTAAAATTATGTCTTGCCAATATGAGAAATATTATTATTTCATAAATATATTTTTAAATTTATATAATTATTGTATAATTCTTTGTTGCATGCTATATTCTAGTGTGCGTCCCCTTGGAGGTTCTGTTGGTCTCTAGCAATGACCGGATGGGAATCAGATATACTTTTACGGATGACCCGTTTCCGGTGGATGCAGGTCAATTACCCCCAGATGCGGGTGAAAGGGATGTCTCTGGAAATATTTAATTGGCAGGGGGTCATTTGGCTACAACTTCATCTGAAAGGCCCTTTGCTTATCCATGCTAGTCATGATGGACATGATTCTTGATGCCCGATTGAAATCATCAACTGATGTAAGTGACTTAAGGCTTATTAATAGTGAAACTGTAGGTGTGGCAAGTAAGGATTTGTAGGGAACTATCACCTTATTATTTGATTAGTAAATACTGTTTTGTTATACTGTATAAAATATATTTTTATTAATACATTATCTCCGAATTTGACTTTTCTTAGATAATGTTAATTGCATAATTTATTTCCAAACTTAAATTTTGTAAATATTAATGAAAATATATTTTTGCTTATCTTTAAATTTATGAATTTGATGTGTGAATTATTTCATGTGAGTGTGTTTCATTTTCCAACTCGTATAGGTCTCTGAAGTCATGCGAACTTGTAACTTAAATTTTGTGGTATGGTTATTACGGAATTCATAATGTTTTGTGTGCGTATTTAAATGGTGTAGCTAGTTGTTCTTGTGATATGGCTATTGTTTACTGGGTTGGTTTGAGTTGAGAACCACACCACAATTACTTGAAAACTATACAAATACTTTGTTAATTTGAGTACAGCATCAGTCAGTGGGATTAGATTCTGATAGAGGAAACAAGTCAGAACGATTTGAGATCTGGTGGCAACCAAGCTGAGGTGTTTGGAGGCATCGTAGTTAATGCATGTATAATACCTATTGTTTGCATCAGTACCCCTCACCCACTTATTATATGGACACCATGGGTATAGTTTAATTCCCATATTTTCTTAATCCAATTAGAAAAAAAATTTGATGTATATATTTATAAGATGCACTACAGATTTATATTATGTACAACAAAAAACGGGAAGTAAATAGAAGTCAAGAATTTTCGGATTCGTACCAATGAATTCGGAAGAAATTACGTTCTGCCCAACAGTGGATTTACAATTTATAAAACATAAATCAGTTTGATGAAGAATATTTCTTAAAGAAAGAACAACAAAAAACGCGTTGGTGGAACAACAACAACAAAAGTGTAATAAGCAAATCAATCATTTAACTTTTGAAAGGACCATTCAAAAATAATTCACTGTTGTCTACGTCGAAATTTGATGCTGGCGGTTGAGACGATTGGAGATTGATTTGGATGATGGGAAGCGCTTGGTCCCTCGAGTCCAGAGTGGAGGGAGAAGTTTCTCAGAATCTGACACACCAGGATTTTTTTCACTTCCATCTCAGCAAAGATGCGTCCTGTGCAAAGAAGAAAATTGTTTTTCTTTAAAGAAAATGAAAAAAAAGCTTTTGAATTTCATGGTGCTGTTTAACAAAACAAAGATTTATGAAGATGATCATCTTCTTCGGAGAAGCAAGAATCAAGGACAAGAAATTTTCTATTTTATTTGGTGTGCATCCTTGCAATTGCGAATCTTCATTACCTGCTATACGGTGATTACATGAATTTTTTGAAATTAACGATTTTACCAAGTCTTTCCTTTCAACATTAAATCACATGAATTTAAAATTATTTGAAAAACATTTTTTTATAAAATATTTTAAGAATGCAATTAAAAGAATTTTTAAAAATAAAAATATCTGTACTTGTAATAATGTTTGTAAATGCCGAAAATGCTTTGGTTTTTATAATCTTTTTCTAAAATTTTCCTTTCAAAATTTATTGAAGGCTGAATTATTATTTGATATTTATTTTAATAATTCAAATAAAATATATTTTAAGGATATAATTAATTGAATTCTTTAATATGAACCAAAATAACAATAACTCTATATTTTATTACAGAAATAATGTTGCATAAAATAAATATAGGAAAGAAGATTAATTTTCAAGTGCAGTCTACTGTAGAAAGATTTAGTTCAAGTCTTTTACCAATGCAGTCACTCGGTCCCGCAGCAAAAGGAATGTACGCGCACTCTGAATATGCGAGCTGCTTTCCGGCAGAAATCGGTCGGGATCAAAACTCAGGATCGGGAAAAAACGTCTCTCTTCCCTGTGCACAAAGAAAAGGTGCCACAATAACGTGTGTTCTCTTAGGTATTGTGTGGCCACCTGGAAAAGGCTCATATTTTATACTTTGTTGAAATAATTCTTAAATTTAAAAAAAATAAAATATAAATTATAAAAAATGATAACAAATGAAATATTTTTGTAAAACTTTTAAACAACAAAAAACATATAAATTTAAATTTTAAACCAAATGCTTTTACATTTTTTAATACCTTTTTATTTACTTTTGTGAAAGTTTTAAGGCATAAACAACATATCAGAAGTGTAATTAATTTCAAAACGTTGTTTTGTAAATTTAAGATTTATAGACATTTGTTAGTTAACTGATATTAATTTAAATATGTTAATTATTTATTAACAATAGGGTGTTTACCATTAGCTCATATACAAAGAGAAGCAAGAAAAAAAGGACTCACAGATGTTGATGTCTTCAGAAGCTTCTGGATAATTGCAGGTACTGGAGGATGGAGTCTATTGCATTCCCTGAAACAATGATTTTAAAAATTATAGATGACACAGAAACATTTAAAGAGATTTGCAAGCACTGCAACAAAATTCCCTTAACAGTTTTATGCATTTAGATTTATTGAATTAAGTTACAGCTGAATCATAGGAACGAATATTATTTAACATTCGTGTAAAACTGATCCTATAAAATAGATGAAAAGCTCGTATTAAAACGAATCAAAGTATTCCTTTGCTAAACGTTTTATGACCTTTTTTTTCCAATTGAGCAACATAAATGTAATGTTAATTTTATATGATAGAAACCTAATGATATTACTAAATTTTGCTGTAAAATATGAAACCCACAGATTATTTACTATGTTTGTTTTTACATTTTTTCTGATACTCCACAGGATTTATCATATTAAATTTGTATATATGTTATTTAAGCTGTAACTATTGCAATTTCTAAAGAAATGGGAATATTAAACTCAGGTCTTATATTTTTAAATGACTAGCTGCATCTACGACGGTAAAATTTCAATTTTATTAAAAACCCAAGATAAGACTAAAAGCCGATATTCGTCTTTATTTAAAGATAATAATTTTTAAAATTAAATCATTACATGGTTTTTATCAGAGGATATATACATTTTTTACAAATATTTATCGTCAACGTCTTTTGGTGATTTAGTATTTTCTTTAAACATCATTAACTATTAGCAACACATTGCAAGATTTTAGCAGTTCTTTTTTAGTGCACATCTTGCATAATCATTTGCGTCTAGTGATTGCTTGTAATGCGTCTTTTATCAAACCTTTACTGTGTTGGTTTTCAAAGAATTTTGTGCTTTTAGATTTCACACAGTTCTTTATAGCAGAGGTCTCCAAAATTGATACGACTTAGTCTCACGATCACGAGCTTCTCTCACGGGTCGTTCTGTCTTGCTACAGAAGAGTCTGAAAGAGATCAAAATCATAAATGCATCGGTTTTAAAAATCATGTGCATCAAGACTTATTATGCAGTGCCCTTTGCGTTTGGAGAATAACTCTTAATGTTTAAGGAAAATCTGCTCAAGAAGTAGGAAAAAAAAATTCTCGTGCACATGTGCTTTTATAGCAGGTGCATGAGTTTCCCAGACATTTGTGTCTGTTTTCACGTCCAAGTCGCATATTGGAAGATTCTCACGCAGCCATTCGAATTCTGCGATTTTGAGTCGTATTCTTCTTTTGAAGTAAAATTAGTGATCCCAAAATGACAATAATTAGTTCAATTTATTCTTTACTCAAGGAATTATTTTTATAAAAAAAAAAAATACGAAAAACTGTCACATGTTATTTCATTCTTTTTCCATTCATCAATCAAATTTGAGAACTTCATTATGTCTGTTTAAACTGCTTACATTTTTTTTTTTTAGACAGTATGTTATGAGCACCTCAAAGATGCACAGAAATATATCTAGGACAGAACGAAATAGTAGGCTCACAACTACAATAACATTAATAATGTTCACTTTACAGCGTCTTCGATCTCTTGTAAAAGGGCTCAGTTGTTAAGCAAAATGCCCTCGAAGAAACTACGGATTTAATAATAGTCTTAGAGCGTGTTTACTTTTGGTGCGCTAAAAGTAAGTAGCAGTGTGCTGATACTGGTAATTGATGCGTATTATTTTAGGAAATGCTTTCTATGTTTTATATAAAAGGAATCAATATTAGCACGCAATTTTTAAACAACATTGAAAAACAGGCAATATTCAAGCTAGCCACTTAAATAAAATTGTTAAAAACGTAAAACTTAAATTTAAAACATTAAAAAACCTTGAGACATAAATTTTAGCAATTTTGAGATTTTTGAATTGTTAAAAAGTTCAATGGAACATGAACCCATTTAATGAAAATGGAACATCTTTCAATTGCAAGTCGCGAACAGTTAAATGACACGAGAGAAAGGACAATGCCACAATCAAAAATTTAAAGGAAGCACCTCTTCGTTATCTTTGTATGGGGATTGATAACCGAATGTTCAGATTTACTATGTACAACAAAAAATGCAATATTATCATTACATTCAACATACCTGTGTAACAATATATAATTGTTGTGTTGGACAAATGCTTCAACAAACAGAAATCTAGAAATTTTGTCCCATTGAAACAAATTTTAATCAATGTAATTTGTTTTATGATGAAATGAATTCACTACTTGCGGCTCATATAAAATTTAGAAAAGCTTATAGAAACACAGTAGCATCATATTTACCTGATTAATATTTGTAAGGAAAGCAAAAAATATTGACAATATTGTAGATCCCTAACAGATATATGATGAATATTCAGAGAAATATATATATATATTTTTTTTTTTTTTTGTAAAATTGTATTTTTTTTTTTTTTTTTTTTTTTTTGTAAAATTTGTAAACATATAAGATTGAATACGTAATATTTCTTGTAATTTTTAAAATAGAAATCAACACCTCAACTACAAACTCGAGATATTCAAGAAAATTCCATTCATTGGCGACCCTGCTTTTGATATTGAATCTCACCTTTAGGACGCACTCCAGGTATTTGAATTCGTTGAGATCGGCGACCGAAAGAGGATCCTTGCTGACAGCTCCCAATACGCTGTCCAGCTCCTGGTGAATCTTCTCCTGCACCTCAGGGTACAGACCTATCAAGTATAGGGCCCATTTACCTGCAATTGTAGTGGTTTCATGCCCCTACAAATCGACGTAGAAGATGCAATTAACAAATATACATTAAACAACTTTATTAACATACATTAACAGGGTACCTCAGGGTGCAGATCTATCAAGTATAGGACCCATTTAACAGCAATTGTAGTGGTTTCATGCCCCTACAAATCGACGTAAGAGATGCAATTAACAAATATACATTAAACAACTTTAATAACATCCCATCGTATAGCCCATTTAACGGAAACCTTTTTATGATGTCATGACCCTACAAATCGGCATAGAAAATGTAATTCACAAATTTACAAAGAAAATTTATATACACATTTTTCGCAATTGATCACTTAAAATAACTGCAGTCTAATATCTATGTAGACCTTTCCGAATTCCGTCAACACTCCGGGTTTTTTGTTGGTTTAAAAGGAACCCCTGAATTATATCCAAAAATTTGAATTTGCTTAGAAATAAATTTTATATAATTTGTACTTATGAAAAAATTTTTATCCGTTACTGAACTCTAAAATATAAAAACAAATAATAATAATTAACAGGACAATAGAAATAATAGCTCTATTAAATAAATTTAAAAGAGAAAACAAAATTGACCAAGATTTAAATATATCTATAGTAGAACTTGAAATTTTAAACATTCGGATTGTGATTGAAAATATTTCGGCAGATGGGTTTTTTTTTTTTACAAATAAGAATTAAAATATTGACAAGTAAAATACAGAACGATTAGTTTACAAATAAATTTCATTTATTTTGTTAATGTTCTTTCTTGTGTGTATCATCTTGCTTCAAATCCTGCTTCTTTCAAAAGCAAGACTATCTCAGAGTTCTGCATGAAACTACACTCTATTCACGCAACATTCTTATGCAACGTTTTTCTGTGAATACATCTACATAAATACTTCCAAAACAATCGCTGTATGCAGTGGGTAGATATGATATCCACTCAGAAATTAAGATTACGATTGTATAATTCCGGGATAATAAGGTCAGAATAATAAATAAATTAATTGGGCATAATCGTTTTGGGAATATATGCATTAAATAAATATGCCTCATTACAGATATTAACTAGGCTGAAATGTGATTTCGATTTTGGAATTTGGAAGTATTAGTTTATTTGAAGTATTTCCTTCATTTTATAATTTATAAATAATGTTATCCGAAAATTGTCATACTTTTGTAATTCATTGTCATTTCATTAATTGAGATAATTTGTTTTTACTCCTTTTGCTGTATTCATGCTGATAAATAAATATATATTTACTAGTTAAGATTTTTGGATAAGTTTCAGAATTTTTCAAACTGTTTATGTGATAATGGTTGACAATATTTATATTTCGGAATATAAAATGTTTAGTTTACAAAGTTTATTAGTTTACGCCATATTGAATGATTAGTTAACAAAGTTTATTAGTTTATGCCATATGGAATGATTAGTTTACAAAAATATTTAGTTTATTGTTTACTTCGCTGCTGTCTTCTTTTTTTTTGTGCGCCAAATACACAAAAATACACATTGCATATGCATTTTTCAAACGTTCATGTATTTACTTTATAAACATCAGTTGTTAATTTCTCGGAGTTTAGGATGAGGCAGGACACTATTACACTCATGTCCATAAATTAAGGATAATTCAGAATCACATAGAAATTGAACTCTAAAATAAAAATTTCACCTGTAGAATTATCACACACATCTTGAAGAAGAATATGCAAATTACAGGAAACCACCAGATGGCGCGGATAGTACGTCACAATGACGAGAGTGTAAGAGAGGGGTATATATGGAATGGTGGCAAAGAAGTAAAATTGTTCACAAGCTCTTTAAAAGCCTTTCAGTGCAATAACCGCATAGTTATGGCACAAAGGAAGCATTTGGAGGATTTTTACGTGGTAGAATTATCAGACGACTGGAATGTAGACGTACCCAGCTGGAAGTATTCGAGGAACTTGAATCGCCCAGAGTGTCATCTCCAGGCTTTGGCAACGATTCCAAGATGATGGTAATGTAAGTAGGTATTACAGCACAGGTCGCCCTCGAGTTACAACGCCGAATGAGGACCGGTATTTAGCAGTTACTGCCAAAAGAAACAGACGGAGCACAGCATCAGACCTGTCTCGTCAGTTCTCTTCAGCTACCGGTACGACAGTTTCAAGACAGACCGTGTACAGACGCTTAGGGCACATTGGTCGATATGCTCGTAGTCCTGTCAGATGTGTTCCACTTAACGCAACTCACTGTCGCCTGCTATTAACCTGGAGTAGAGAGCATGCATTGTGGACACCGCAACAGTGGTCTGTGTGATGTTTTCCGACGAGTCCAGGTTTAGTTTGCAGTCTGATTCTCGCCGGACTTTCATATGGAGAGCGCCAGGTACCCGTTGCCCACCAAGAGAACACCATTGAACGACACCGTTGCGGTGGTGCAGGATGGCTCGTTTGGGGAGGAATTATTCTTGGTTCCAGAACTGACCTGCATGTTCAGAGTGTAACGATGACAGGCCACATCTATCGGGATGTCATTCTGGAACAACATGTACTTTTGTTTCGGGGCGCCATGGGTGCTGAATTTCTGTTTATGGATGACAACGCCCGTCCTCACCGTGTAAACATTGAAGACGAATGCCTTCAATTGGAGGATATCACCCGTATGGATTGGCCAGCATACTCACCGGACTTGAATCCAATAGAGCATGTGTGGGATATGCTTGGCCGACGACTTGCCGCCGTCAACCCCTCCCACCTGTCAACCGGAACTTCGGAGGGCATTGCTTGATGAGTGGTGTAATATTCCCCAAGATCAGATTGATAATTTGATACTCAGCATGCCTAGCGTTGTAAAGCCTGTATTGCATCGTCCGGGAGACATACTCCATATTAACCATCATACTAACCATGTTATACGTTTTTTGTAAATATTTTTCTTTTTGAAATTTGCTCCAGGGAGTAAAAATCGCAATATTTATTAATTATGTCACACATATAGCATCTTTTTTGCTCTTTACCTTTTGTGTAATAAATAGACTTTACAAATAAGTCAAATTTGTTTTGCTTCTGTCTCTTTCTTTGCCTGAACTTCATTATCCTTAATTTATGGACATGAGTGTAATTACATATACATTTTCTTCAAATGCGTATTACATAGTGATTCCTCCGAAACAAGTATTTCATTTTGCAATATATTTAGGTTTTCGTTTCAGGTACCACTTCAAGATACTGGAGGAAACTTCAGAAGAGCATAAATGTGTCCATGGCAACATGTGTAAATGATGTTTTACGTGGACAGCCAAATTGGCTGGTGGGTGTTTTAGTTGTTTCCTATCCTGCAACATTAAAATAAGAGACTGGCTTTTCCCGGATGTCCTCTAGAAAGTAGCATCCTTCAACTATCGAGGGCCTTTTGTGACCTACACAAGTATAAATAGAACTCAAATGTGTATTAGCCCAAATAAGACTGAGCAATTTTTAACTTGAAATAAACGAACTAAAAGCGAATTTTTGGCTCTAATTAAAAGAATGAAAATTACAATTTAAACAAAATCAATTACCTACAAAATTTTTTAATAATGCGATGCTATTCTGAACCGACTATTTTAGACGTTTATTTCTTAAGAAAATCTTTGAATTGTTTGCTATGCAAAGTAATATTGTGCCTTTCTCTGAATTCTGAGAGATCTCTTGCTGATACAATAAGTGGATGAAAATGATATATCTAAATATATAAAATCTTTGGTTTGATCTACTTAAATGTTTTACATCTAGTTATAAAATAATATGTAAATAAGATTATCTATACAGATATAGATGATAATGATAAATCGTATGCGTTTTTTATGGCATAATGTGTAATGCATTCTTTTTCTCTTTTGCACCCTTTGCGACCATGGTGTGCACATGACTGGAGAACACATCAGCATAAAAACCATAGTACTCCAACTGTTTTCCTTTTAGTGCTACTGAGAATACTTTTAATGTTGCTTTTTGTCGTTCTTTACTATATTGCTCGTCTACTAATGACCGAGAGGTCGGAGACGGGAATACGACAACACAATTAATATAAGCATTTCATATTTGTCAAATTATCCATAATAACAGCCAACATTGAATGAAGAAAATTTCAAAACGTTATTAAAACATCTACTTCTCCTTTTAAAAACATTAATTTCAAACACAAATTTCAAATCGCCTTGCATCTCTGTAAAGAGACGAAAAAGAGATACGATGGATTAAAAATGTGTATGTTGTTTCTAATGGTAAGTAATACAATAGAGTTTTAAAAGTAAAAACTTTTCCCTGAAATAATTTATGCAAGATTTAAGTTTAAACTAAAAACAAATAATCCCTTTTTTTTTTTTCTTCTTTTGAAAAAATTCTAAAATTTACAGTAATGGTAAATGTTTCACAAATTTCAAATAAAATTCTATTTTGTGGTAAATAAAAAATATTTTTATAAATGATTTCCTTCATAAAATCATAATTTTTATAAAAACTATACAGTATGCTACGCGTGTGATATGTCAATGGAAATTGAAGACAATCCCTTTTCTAATTCAAAGGTCTAGAATGTCGTTTTTAAAATTAATTGAAAAGCTATAAGGCTTTTTTTTTTTTTTTCTTTTTTCTGTTATTTTGTGTAATTGAATTTAATTCTGATAGAGAGGAAACAAGTGAGATCCTGTTTATTTGAGTACTGGTGGAAATCGTTGTGGTATTTGGAGGTGTCGTAGTTAATATATATAATACATACTGCTTACATCAGTACCCTCGCCCACTTATCATATGATGATTTGCTGTATGGATGAACGCACATATTTTCTTAATTCAATTAGAAACAAATTTGATGTATATGTTTATACAATGCACTACAGATATATTATATGCAATAATAAATAGGAAGTAACTAGAAGTCAAGTATTTTCGAATTGCAAATTAATGAATGCGGAAGAAATTATGTTCTGCCTAACATAGAATTGCACAATTTATAAAACACGAATCAATTTGCTGTAGAATGTGTTCATTTAAAAAAGGAACAACAATAAAAAGTAAAACAAGCAAATCAACTAATTTAATTCCTGAAAGGACCATTCAAAAATCCTTCACTGTTGTCTGCGTCGAAACTTGATGCGGGCGGGTTGAGACGACTGGAGAGTGATTTGGATGATGGGAAGCACTTGGTCCAGAGAGTGAGGGGAGAAGCTTCTTAGAATGTGACACACCAGGACTTTCACTTCCATCTCTCCAAACGCGTCCTGTGCAAAGAAGAAAAATATAGTTTCTGTAAAGGAAACAACAAAGCGGAATTTTATCGTGCTATTTAGATAAAAAAAAAAAAAAAAACATATGCAGATGAGTCTCTTAATCGGAGTAGAATGAAGGACGAGGTTTTTGTAAATTATTATTTTCTTTGCATTGTTGCAATCTCGGATCTTCATTACCTGCCTTGATGACATGGAAATTTCAAATGACTGTAAATAAAAATAGTTTTCTTTCGACATTAAATCACATCAATGTGACATTATTTAAAACGCATTTTCATCTATAATTCTGCCTACTCGTGAGAATATTATTTTTTAAAATAAAAGTTAAAATATAATTTATTTAGAAAACTGATTATTAATTTGAAATTTAATTAGAAATGTTGTGATCGATAGTTGAATTTTTTTGATCTGTGTGTGACTACTCTTTATGTTTGATAAAACATTTAATAAAAAAATAAAAAAATTAAAATTAATGAAATAAAAATGAAACTTAAGTAACCGCATTTTAATGGATCTTCTCACGGTATGTTAAACAATATACAGTGGATAAAAAAAGTATTGGTAATAATTGCCTATAAATGATCATATTTGCTAACAAAGTATGTTTACAAATTTTATTTTAACATAGCGATTACAGAAGGAGAAAAGACAAACAAATATAACGAAATTTTCATATAAATATTTTTTAGTCAAAATCTACGAGAAAATCCAAAATTTACATGATAAAAAAGTATTGGCAAAATTATGAAATTGACAAAATTATGAGCGAAAACAAAATCAGTATATGTTTAGTACTTTATATGCATACCTTCTGCATCTATAACAGCTTGTAATCTATTTCTCATAGAGGAAACTAAGGTCTTTGTTGTACTGTTGGGAATTTTGTGCCACTCTTGCAAGAGTACACGTTTGAGGTTGTCTTTACTTGAAATTTTATGTTTCTTGATTTCGAGATCTAGCAGGTGCCATAAATTTTCAATTGGATTGATGTCAGGCGATTGAGGTGGGGTTTTTAATTGCCGAGGATCATTGTAGAGTAACCATTCACGGGGAGATTCGCTGTATGCTTGGGGTCATTGTCTTGTTGAAAAACGAATGATGTTCCCAAGCCAAGATTTTGGGCACTGATTTTTTAAGTTATGGCGCAAAATGTCAATGTATGTACGTGCTGTCATAATACCATCAATAAAATGCAGGTTGCCAATTCCATCAGCTTCCATACAGCCCCAAACTAAGACGCTGTCTCCACCATGTTTTACAGTAGCAGTTAAATGTTGCTTTTCCAATTCAGTATTTGGCCTCCTCCACACAAATCGTCGTCCATCACTGCCGAAAATGTTTGATTAAATGTCGAACTTTGATTCGTCGGAAAAATAACTGTGTTCCAAAACTCTTCAGATAAATCAACGTGGGATTTTTGCGAAATCTACCCTCTTTCTCCTATTTATTTCGAGATGAATGGTTTCTTTCTAGCTGCCCTTCCATAATAACTTCTCTCGTGTAAAAAATTCCGTACAGTCTGTACGCTGAAAGTCTTTTGCGAAGTGAAAGCAACATCTCTAGCTATCTGGGGTGCACTTATTTTAGGGGTTTTTTTTAACCTTGTTAATAATGACACGTTCTTAGAAAATATTCGAGGTAGTCCACTTCTAGTCTTATTTTCCGTTGATCCTGCTTCCTTGAACTTTTTACAACACTTCTGACAGTAAATAAACTTATATTGAACTGTACTCCTATAGCACGATAAGTTAAACCTTCATTTCTGAGCCTAATAATCGTGTTTTTAACACTAACGTCCTACTCCTTCGATTTCGAAGTCATTTTACTGCAGTAATCGCAAAAATAATGCATAGACACTTTTGGAGTAGTTTGCAGACTTTATACCGGTAGAGTTTCTTATCAGTCGAAACACGTGACTTCAATGTAACAAAATTTGCATAGCAGTTAAAACTTTGCCAATACTTTTTTGACATGCAAATTTTCGTTTTTGAAAGAAAAAATCGTAGAAAATGCAAATTAAAAATAAAATTTTTACTATTTTTATATATCTAAGATGTCTTGTATTTAATTACAACAGCTAATTTCCTATCTTGGCCAGGTTTAAGGAACATGATGATATTTGTTTTTTTCCAGATAGGGAGGGAAGTAGTGATATTTAGTACAGCTGTTGTAGATTTTACAAGATGAGTAATGGCATTAAGGGGGAGACACATTAAGGCTTTATTTGGAATGTTGTCAGGTCCAGAAGATTTCCGAATGTTGATATTCTTAATCAAGAATATCAACATTTTTAAAAATAACATTTTAAAAATGTTAAACATTTT
Source organism: Caerostris extrusa (assembly GCA_021605095.1). Taxonomy (NCBI): domain Eukaryota; kingdom Metazoa; phylum Arthropoda; class Arachnida; order Araneae; family Araneidae; genus Caerostris; species Caerostris extrusa. The sequence goes on from BPLR01012664.1 coordinate 130,447, forward strand.
TAAACAATATTTTAAAAACATTTTTAAAAACTAACATTTTTAAAAACATTTTTAAGAAAACAATATTTTTTTCTCCATCTGACATAATTAACTTAATCATGTCAGATGGAGAAAAAAATATTGTTATGATAATTTTGATGATCAGCTAGAAAGGAGTTACTGTATCTTGAACATGCTCAATTTGTGAGTAATCGCAAGGTTCAGTGTTTTCTTGAAAGGAGAGTTCAAGGTTTTCAGCAAAAGAGTTTGCTTTATCAGAAGATGAGAATAGAAGACCTGAGGATCCAACCAGTGGTGGAATTTTGGGATATTTTTGGTAAAATGTTTGTTAATTTTGAAGAGAGAATTATCTTCTGGATTTAGGCCTAATAAAAATTCATTCCCTCTGTCATTTTTTAATTTGTGAATCATTTGCTTTATTTCTTTTTTTGAAGCTTGTTGAGGGATTGCTTGAACGGAGGAAACCTAGTATCTTGCCATAATTTTTCGAATTCTGTTTTTCTGCAATTTTTGAGGTGATTTCAGTAGGAAGTTTTTGGTGTGGTGTACTGAGTTCTTTAGATTTGCTAGCAAGGTTAATATCAGAAGTAACAGCATAGTTGAATTTATCGATTGTTTTGTCAATATCTTGGGTTCGTATTCTAATGAGCACAAAATGTAGAATCTGTTAAGATAATGTTTTTCATCAATAAGATGTAAGTATTACATAAGCAAATCATGTATGTCACTACGACTATCGTTATCTCTTTCTTTCGGTGGTTCTATTTTTTTCTTATTAGCCGCAGCTTTCTGATGGTTCTAGAAGTATTGATCAATCCATACAAACATTTATGGAATCTTCATTTATTTACAAGCAATATTTACAAAGATATACAGGGTTGATGGTAACAGTTCAAAGGCAAAAGCTAAACTGGAAGAAAAATGTTCTTTTTTAGAATAAAATAACTCGTTTCCACAGCAACAGCTGGTTTCCACGGCAACAGCCCATTTTACACAGCAACCAACAGCCCGTTTCCAAGTTAACCGCGCAATTCTGAATCGGTTCCAAACGATTTCTATAAAAATATCACGTGGCGCGAACTAAAAGCATAAAAATTCCAACCATGTACAAGAATTTATTCATCTGTATATAGCCCTCATCATGTATCATCATCTCTTTCTTGTGTTGCATTAATAAACGGGTTTTATAATCAAAGAAGAAGTTCCGTTTTCAGTCACAACAGTCACTGTGCCTTTGATCCAAAATAATTAAACCCTTTTTTCTAGTGCAACAGGAGCAAAATATTTCTTAAAATAATTTTCACTGGAAAGTAAAGAAACTTTTGAATATCATT